>PVKH010026854.1:0-12979 GCA_004027955.1 Chaetophractus vellerosus
TAAATAAAATCCTCCGTTGTGTCTTGTCACAGTTTTTGTCTTATAGCCCTTTTGTCTCATATTAGTATAGTCACCCCTACTCTCTTTTTTTTAAATATTTGTGTGGATTTTTTTTTCCCTTCCTATCACTTCTTTGTACCTTTGGGTCTAAGCCAAGTAATTACTGGTAAGGTAATATTTCATTAAAATATTTTACCTTTTATTATTATAGGTATTAAACTGTTTTTGTTTCTTCTGTAGATGTCTTGTTTTGTGTTTAGACAATCTTTGTAAAGAAACTGTGTGATTTCTTTCTGCTTTCCTCTTCTGTATATTTTTAAATATTTACTTTATAGTTCCCATGCAGGTTATATTTAACATGCTAACTCTATAAAAATCTGGCTTGACTTGATGCCAACGAAACTTCGATAGGATACAAAATATCTGAACCTATAACCTTTTGTCCCCCTGTTTTATGTTACTATTTATACAGATTAGATATGTTTGCTTTGTGCCCAACATCATAGAATTGTGATTATATTTGATGCATTTGTAGTTTTGATTATGTGAAAAAGAAAAAGTGAATTTACACAAGAAGAATAAAATAGCATGAGCATTTATATTTATCTATGAATTTAACATTATAATGAAAAACGGAAATTTATTTATTCATGGTTCTGAGGCTAGGAAAATGTCTGAATCAGGTCATCATAAATGCAATGCTTTCTTTGTGAAGAAAATCTGCTGAGAATCCTTGGCTCCTCTGCCACATGAGAAGACACATAGTGATGTCTGGTAGCCTATCCCTTCTCTTCTAGGTTGTGTTGATTTCAGCTTCTTGCTTCCATGATATTTTTCAATTCTCTCTGTATTCATTCCATATTTAAAGGATTCCATTAATAGGACCAAGACCCATCCTGAACGAGGTGGACCACAACTTAACTGAAGCAGCCTCACCCAAAGCGTCTGCTTAGGATAGGTTCACACACAAAGGAATGGATTAGATTTAAGACCATGCTTTTTATTTATTTATTTATTTATTTATTTATTTATTTATTTATTTAATTTAAATAATCTTTAGATTACATGAATGTTGCAAAAAATATATAGGGGATTCCCATATGCTCCCTCCCTCCCCCTCCCACACTTTCCCACACTAACAACATCCCTCATTATTGTGGTACATTTGTTACAATTGATAAACACATATTGAAGCATTGCCACTAAGTGTGGATAATAGTTTACATTATAATTTAAACTCTGTCCCGCACAATTTTGTAAGTTCTGATAAGATATATAATGACCTGTATCTGTCATTGCAGTGTCATTCAGAACATTTTCAATGTCCTGAAAACGTCCCCATATTACACTTGTTTTTCCCTCTTTCTCCCCTTAGAACCTCCAGTGGACCACTGCCTCCATTTCAATGATAAAAGTTCTTCCATTACTAGAATAATAATAAGTCTATAGTAGAATAACAGTAAGTCTATTCTAGTCCATGTTCATTCCACAATCCTGAGGATTTTGGGATAGTGATGCCCACTCTGCCTCTAATTGAGAGGGGCTTAGATCCCATAGGCCAGATGGATGGAACAGTTATAGACTTTCCCTGCTCTTTGGGATGGTCATTATCTATCAGCATCTCTTTTTAGTTGTCCTGGGTGAGTCCAATGAACTAGAGGGTAGGTATTGCAACTCTCTTGAGATTCAGAGCCAGGTGGCACATGGACAACATGTCTCTTGGAAATAAACCTATCAACTCTAATATTAATTGTAGGTTCAAATAGAATGGGCAGAAGAGCCATGTGTAGGGAAACCACAATGGTCTCCAACTCTATCACACTGGGGAGTATATATTCCAATGTAGGGCTCACTGGCAGTTTGCCAATCTCCTGAGGTGTCAGCCATGCCTTCAGTGTCTGGATGTCTCCAGAGCCCTCAGGAACCCTGCTATTTGAGGCAATATTTACTCTGGCAGTCAATGAGATCTTCTAAGATGTCCAGAAGCTTAACCTCTGGAATAACTTCCCAACACACTTTGAAGTCTCTTTGCCACATAAGCTCATTGTCTTTACGCTTTCTCCCTTTTGGTCAAGGTCTTGTTCCATTTGCATTGCTAGTTGATGCTTGATTGTAGTCCCTCATTCCCAGGGAGGATCATTTCTGAAAGTCATGTCCCACACCTGGGAAGGAATGCATTTATATGCCGAGTTTGGCTTAGAGACCACATTTGAGGAACAAGGAGGCTCTTAGGAGGTAACTCTTAGGCAACCTATAATACTAAGCTAAGTTTCAATTTCAATAGATAAGGTTTATAAGTATAGTCATCAATATCAAGGGTTACTCAGTGGTCCATCCTCCTTCACTAGTCACTGCCTCTGTACTCGGGGGATTCTTTCTGTCCCATTAGTGAATGTTGCAGAACTCCCCAGTATCAGAATTTGTTATTCTAGTGGTTATTTTGTGGATCTCCACCCACTGTGACAATACCCCATGAACAGTTGAACTCATTCATATGAGACTTGTTACATAGTATTGTAAATGATTTAAGGTTTTAGGGATATTGTTATGTAATGAATGGAAAGTACATAGACTACAAAGACAATGTCTTTCTAGGGTACCTACAGCCTCAAACTACAATCCGGGCTTTGGAGCACAAAAAGACTTGTTCTTTCTATATTTAAGTATATCACAATATCCCAAAACCTTAAGTCATTTACAATACTATGTAACAAGTCTCATCAAAATCAGTTATGGGTGTGTCAATCCTGGGACATAATTCCCCACTATCTACAGACCTTTGAAACCTAGGGAACAAGTTATCTGCTTCCAGTATACAATGGAGGAAGTGTCAAAAGACAAATATATCCATTCCCCCAGAACATGGCAAAGTCTGCTCGCCTCTCCTTTCTCTTCTGGGTTTTGTTGATTTCAGCTTCTTGCTTCCATGGTTTTCTTTCTTTCTCAGTGTATTCTTTCCATTTACAAAGGACTCCCTTAAAGGAATGTGACCCAACATGAGTGAGGTGGACCACAACTTAATTGTAGTAACATCATCAAAAGGTCCTACTTACAGTGGGTTCACATGCACAGGAATGGATTAGATATAAGGCCATGTATTTCTAGGGTACATATAGCCTCAAACCCACTACACTCCAGGATCTGGACCATGAAAAGACATATTCTTTCTATGTACAAAATGCATTCATTATATCATAATATTATAAAACCTTAAGTCATTTACAATGCTATGTAACAAGTCTTATCAACATTATACATTTTGTCAAAACCTATAAAATTGTGCAGGGCAAAGTGAAAACTATAAAGTAAACTATAGTCCTTGGTTAGTAGCAATGTTTCAATGTGTGTTCATCAATTGTAACAAATGGACCACACAGTAGAAAAGATGTTAATGTGGGAAAGTGTGAGAGTGGGAGGGGATGGAGTATATGGGAATCCTCTATATTTTTTATGCAACATTTATGTAATCTAAAGTTTCTTTAAAAATAAAAAAAAAACAATAAAATAAATCAGCTATAGGTGGTCTGTCCTGAGGCACAAAACCCCACTCTCTATGCACCTATGAAACCTAAAGAACAAGTTATCTGCTTCCATTATACAATGGAGGGACAGTCATTGGATAAACATTTCCATTCCCATAAGGAAAAATTGGAAAGAAAACAGGAGTCCCAAGCAGTTCTGAAACACAACAGGGCGTGATTCTTTAGATTTAAGATTTTAGAGTCATCTAGACAATGCTGTTTTATACTCCAAGCTTGATGGAATTGCAACTCCAACCCTTCCAACTACTTGTGCAGTGGTCATGCTCTTACCAAACACTGGTTTGAAGGCCTCACCCTCTTCAAGCTTCACATTGGCAGTTAGGCTCTTTCCACACACATGGATGGGCCTGTTCTCTTGGCCTGAGAAGATGCCTTCACACCAGAGCTCAGTTTCCTTGGTTCTGCCATGGAACATATTTTTGCCTTCAATCTGTCCCTTTTAGTCCAGGCTGACAGTAATTCCATTCATACAGGTCTCATTAAGAAGTTGTCAGTTTTGCAAATAATACACAAGTTTCCAAACCATCATACAGTAGCACTTTCCAAAAATCCTGGATAAGTATACCTCAAATCCTAACTAGACTTGTATGATTGGATCCATATTTATTTAAACCCTCACATGGAGCACTATTCTCTAAGGGACTCACTTTCCAGAAGCTGAGAATTTTCAAAACTATCAATTTCTGTTTTCAGGGTTTCAGTTCTCAGCCTACCCTTTCCTCTTCCATTTTACTGTGAGCTGCATGTTGAAACTAGCCTGCACTTTCCACAGTTAACTTGAAAATATCAGCAACTATTAATTCCCTGATAACTTTCCTGAAAGCATTATCCACGATATATATTAAAGAATGAAGTATAGCACATGATTCATAGTGTATACTCAGTAAACATTTTAAAACTTATTAATGGAAGCACTTTTGTTTTATTTTACTTATTTTAAACATTAATGAAATTTACCAACTTGTATGATTTCATTGGCCATTTTTATTTCTTCTGCTCATTTTCACTTTGAGATTCACTAATTTTCCAAATTGATTCCTACCACTATTTACAGAGAAAAGAAATTAAAATATTGTGACTATTTGTGGCAAGAATGTTTAGCGTATCAGTAGTCTATTGATAATTTTTTGTGATAATAATGATTGATGATTATTTTGATTTTATATAACCAGTTATTGATTTTCTGATTTGATTTCTTTCATGCTTTAAAAATATATATTTCCTTAATCTGACATGAACCAATATTCTTTTTTCTTTTGCTTTTCTCATCATCTCATCTGATTTCTCTTCCTCTTTCATTGTGTCAAAACCTATAAAATTGTGGTTTCATCTTGGTGTTTGATAGTATAGTTGTTTTATTGACACTCAATGCTTCCTGGAAGTTATTTAGTATCTGAGATAAGATAATGATTTAAATTAATATAGACCTGTTCCTACCTATATCATCTGCAGTTTAACTTACTTTAATAAGCATACAAGGTAGACTTCTTTGAGAACCTCACAAAAAATTCTAATTCTTTCTAGAATTCTAGATTTTTTCTATAAAAACAGTAAAACATATAGCCTATTTCATACATAATTCAATATATTATATCGTTATATATTAAACACATATCATTATATCTGTTTATGATTTAAAACATATGATGAACTTCAAAAATTGAGTTTAGCTTGATCTAAAAAATCAGTAGGTATATCAGTGGAGGAGGACCACTTACCCAAAGTAAAACTCCCATAAAAATCAGTGTTGATCACTAATCACTGTGGAAAGAAAAAATTGTTTAACAAATGGTTAAATATTTACACTTCCATCTATGTAAATTTATAAACACCCCTTATTCAGAGCTTATTTTATAAATGTAATATTTATTTACTCTCTTACCATACTTTGAACTTTTATTCATATCACTTTTACTCCACTAGTATTTATTTTAGAATATTGTGAAGTGTGAATTAATACTTGTTCTTACAGTTCACCAGAAGGTCCAGAAGTACTTGTATACTAATTTTTCCCTTACTTATTAGATTGGCCTGCCTCCTTTTTATACCTTCATACTCATAAACCCACATCGGCATGCACACACAGTGGTCTACTACTATGAGTCTGTCTACTCTGCAAACAAGACAGTCCCAGTTCCAACACTTATGTTCTTGAAGGAAAGAAAAAAACTTGAAAAGTAAGTACTTAAAGGGTAATGAATATGATGGCTTGGGAAACTTCTGCTTCTACCCATTTATGGTAGTTTCCTGTAAGGTTAAGACATAAGACATCTATTTTCTCTATTATTCTTTCTAAAGGACCTCATTTATTCTCTATGTTTTCTTTTAATTTAATTGAAAACTTACGGGTTTACAGAAAAATCATGCATAAAATACAGGATTCCTATGTATCTCCCTGGTATGAACACCTCGCATTTTTGTGGATTTATTTGTTGGAATTGTTAAACGTATATTTTTAATTGTACTATTAACTATACTCCATGGTTTATCTTAGTGTTCACTGTCTAGCATTGTTAATATTCTGTTATCATATATACAACCTAACATTTCCATTTTGAACCACATTCAGCTACACTCTTTCAGTTTTGTTAATTATGTTCACAATGTTGTTCTAATATCACCACCATCCATTAGCAAGCATTTTCATTGTTCAAAAGAAGGGCCCTGTACATTTTAAGCCTTAACTTCCCATTTCTTATGTGTATTCCCATTGCTCTTCATGCCAACTAGCAATCACTATTGTAGTTTCTGGAACTTAGCCATTCTAATAGATACAAAGTTATTGTTAAAATTTGCAACTCACTAATGGCAAAGGAGGTTTACATCTTTCCTATGCATATGTGTCATCTATTTATATAGATGAGAATTCTAATAAATTAGTTTGCCCATATTTTAATTGTTTGTTAATCTTGTATTCAGAAACCTAGCTGAATATGGTTTTTAGTGTAACTAGTTTTCTTTGGAATCATATCTAGAAAATAAAGGATTATATCACTATGAATTGAGAAAATTTCACTTTTTCTTTTCCAATTTGTTTGCCTTTTGTTTCTTATTTTACCTTATTGCTATCAATAGAACTTCCTGTACAATAATGATTAACATTGGTTGAAATGGGCAGCCTTTCTAATCTTTGGTCTTAGGGAGAAAACTTTCTGTCTTTCACCATTGCATACAATGTTAGCTATGGATATTTTGTAAAATGCTTTTATCATGTTCAGAAAGATGCCTTGTATGCCTAGATTTCTGAGGTTATTTTTTTTCATGAAGAAATGCTGATAGATTTTGTTAAATGCCCTTTCTGTATCAATTAAGATGATTATGTGTGTTTATTTACCATCTTATGGTTGATGTGCTTATTATATTCATTGATTTTCTTAATTTGAACCAACATTACATAATGTGGAAATCCCACTGGGTCATGTATCTAATCCATTTAATATACTATTGTATTCCATTTCCTGAAATTTGTTGAAGATTTTTACACCTATATTCATAAGATAAATTTGTCTGTAATTTTTTTCCTTGTGCTGTCATACTGTTTTGAAAATAGGGTGAATTCTGCTTCATAAAAGGAGATATTTCTTCTATTTCTTAGAAAGTTTTGGGAATAATTTATGTGAATACGCCTCTAAATGTTTGGTAGAATTCACCAGAGAAATCATCCTGTCCTGAAATTCTTTTGTTGGGAGGATTTTGCTTACAATTTCAATACTTTTAAATATATGCTGAAATTTAATTTTTTATAAGGCAGTTTTGGTAAGTGTGTGTTTCTAAAAATTTTCCATTTCTTCCTGATTATATCATTATTGGTAAAGTTGTTCAAAGTACTTTCTTATTATTTTAATTTCTGAATGGTCATTAGTGATGTCTTTACTTTCATTTTTTACATCATTGATTTGCTTCTTCTCTCTTATCTCTTTGTCAGTCTACCTGTTTCATCAGTATTATTAATCTTTTCCAAAAAATAGCAAATTTAGCTTTCAATGATTCCTGCAATTGTATCCTATACACCCTTTTATTTATTATCTTTCTAATCTTTATTATGTAATTCTTTATATAACTAAGACCTAGCTTTCTCTTCTTTTTATTGTTTCTCACAATGTGAAGTTAGATTGTTGATTTGTAAATTTTCTTCCTTTTTTATGAAATGATGCAGGTTTACTGAACACTCAAGCATAAAATACAGAGTCCCTATATACCGCTCTCTTATTAACAACATACAGTGATATAGAACATTTGTTACAATTTATGATAGTACATTTTTATAATTGTGTTTTGAACTATAGTGCATGGTTCAAATTAGGGTGGACTGTTTTCTAGTATATTTCCATGGATATAAAATTTTTCCTCTGTTACTATATATATTATCTAACATTTTCCATTTTAATCACAATCAGATATATAGAGATATAGAGTTTTAGATATAGATAAATAGATGGATAGATAGATAGATAGATAAGATAGTGATATCAGAACTGTTCATTATTTCCAAAAGCTTACCATCACCACCATTAATTACCAAATAATTTCCATCGTTAAAAACAGGAACCTTGTATATTTTAAGCATTCAATCCATATTCCCTATCCAAACCCAGGCCCTGGTAACCTGTGTTCTAGAATATGACTCTATAAGTTTGCTTATTCTAAATAATTCAAATCAAGGAAATCATGTAATATTGGTCATTTTGTATCTGTCTTATTTCACTCAACATGATGTCTTCAACGTTCATCAATGTTTTCGCATTTACCAGGACTTCATTAATTTTTATGGCTGAATAATGTTTCATTATATGTATATATGACAAATTATTCATCCCTTCATTGATTGATGGATACTGGACTGCCTCCATATTTTGGCAAATGAGAATAATGCTGCTGTAAACATTGCATTACAAATATAATTTTGAGCACATGCTTTCAATTCTTTTGGGTATGTACCTAGTAATGTATTGCCAGGTAATTTGATGGCCCTATAAATAGCTTTATGAAGAACTGCCAAACTGTTTACCACAGCAGCTGCACCATTTTACTTTGCTGCCAGCAATAACTGAGTATCCCCATTTCCTGTATCCTCTCCAACACTTGAAATATTCTGATTTGCTTTTTTAATATCAGCCATTCTAATGGGTGGGAAGTAGTATTTTACTAAGTTTTTGATTTGCATTTCCCTGAGAGCTAATGATGTTGAGCAACTTTTCATATGATTTCTGGCCATTTGAATATCTTCTTTGGGGAGATGTCTTATTCAAGTCTTTTGTCCATTATTTAATTGTGTTGCTTTCCTTTTTGTTGATAGGTTGAAAGATTTCTTTTTATATTCTAAATGTTAAATCTTTATCAGATATGTGATTTTGAAATATTTTCAGTTATGTGTAGGTTATCATCTTACTCTCATTGTAAAGTCCTTTGAGGCATAAAATGTTTTTAATTTTGTAGAGGTCCAATTTATCTGTTTATTCTTTTGTCACTTATGCTTTGGGTATAAAGTCTAAGAAACCAATGCCTAACACACAGTCATGAATATGCCTCCCTACATTTTCTTCTACTCATTTTATATTTCTAGCCCATATATTTAGGTCTTTGATCTATTTTGAGTTGATACTTGTATAAGGTGTAATGCAGGGCCATTCATCTTTACCTTTGCAAATGGAAATCCAGTTTTTCAGCCACATTTTTTTGAAGAGACTATTCTTTGTGTGTGTGTGAGTTATTTTTTATTTTCAAAGAAGGTTTAGATTACATAAATATTACCTCAAAAATATAAAGGACTCCCATATACCCCACCTGCTCTCACTCCCACAATTTCCCCCATTAACCACTTCTTTAGTGTAATACATGTTTTTATAATTGATGAACACATTGAAATATTGCTACTAAACATAGACTATAGTTTACGTTATAATTTACACTTTGTACTGCATAGTTTTACAGATTTTGACAAAATGTAGAGTGGCCTTTATTGATCATTGCAATATCATGAAGGACATTTCCAATGTCCAGAAAAGGCACCCATGTTATGCCTATTCTTCACTCTCCATACCAATAGAATCCCTGCTGGCCACTGCCTTTATATCAATGATACAAGTAGTTCCATTGCTAGAATAATCATAAGTTTACTTAAGTCTGTAGTTGCATTTCCCCCTTATATTTGTTCACTCCTAAATCTTGAGGATTTGGGGATGGTAATGCCCAATCTCTTTCTGATGGAGGGAGGGCTTAGATACCATGGGGAAGACAGATGGAACTGTCTTGCTTGCAACTGTAGATATTCTGGTTTTTTTGAGATGAGTTTTATCCATCATCATCCTTTTGTAGTTGTCCTGGACAAGTGCAAAGAAATTTAGAGTAGGTTTGGTAAGTCTTGCTGAGACTGAAGACTCAACTGGCATATGAACAGACAAAATATTTCAGTTTCTGGTACATATATTTAATGAATATATTGCTAATTGTAGGTTCAAATAAAAGGGACAGAAGAATCATGCATCAGGAAATGGTAAATGAGTAATTTTGTTACATTGGGGAGCATATATTCCAATGTAAGGCCCAATGACAGGGTGCTGAACTCCTGAGTTTGTCTGCCTTATCTGTAGTGTCTTGATGTCTCAAGAGCCCTCAGGAGCTCCACTGTTTACTTTGGCAGTCAATAAGAGCCTGCTGAGACATGCATAAGTGAAACTCTAGAATGACCTCTGACTGACTTTGAAATCTCTTATCCATGAAAACTCATTTGTATTTAATATTTCCCCATTTTGGTCAAGGTCTTCCAAATGCTTTGCTAGCTAGCAATTGATAATAATCCCCCAGTGCCAGAGGGAGGGTAGTACATTCATATGTTGAGTTTGGCTTAGAGAGAAACCACATTTGTGCAACAAGGAATGTTTCAGGAGAGAATTCTTAGGCAATATATAATACAAGGCTAAGTTTCAATTTCTTGAGAAAAGGTTGATGGTTGTACTTATGAAGAGACTATTCTTTCACCATTGAGTAGACTTTGTTCCCTTGTCAAAAATCAGTTGGCCATAAATGTGGTTTGATCATATGAACACTCAATTCAATTCCATTTTTCTATACATCAGTCCTTGTGCCAGGACTATATTATTATGATTATTGTGACTTTGTAATAAGTTTTAAGATTGGGGAGCATGAATAATCCATCATTATTCTTTTTCAAGATGACACTCACTATTTTGGAACCCTTTACCGTTCAAAGTAAATTTGATGATTGGTTTTCAAGTGTTGCAGATTGACTATTGGAAGTTTGATTGGAATTACATTTAATCTATAAATTGCTTTGAGTAGTATTGGCACCTTAACAATAGTTAGACTTCCAATCCATGATCATCCAAAGTCCTTACATTTATTTAGGTCTTCTTTGATTTTTATTAGCAATAATTTGTTCTTTTCTGTGTATAAGTACTGTACATCTGTGCTTAGACTTTTTTTATTTAGAAGCAATTGTAAATGGAATTTTTCCTATGATTTCTTATTATTGTTGTTTATTGCCTGTGTATAGAAACACTGATGATTTTTCCATGTTGATCTCCTACCATGCCACTTCACTAAATTCCATTTTTAGCACAAAGATGTCTTTTTGTGGATTTTTCAGGATTTTCTGTATATACATATTAGTCAGGGTTCTCTAGGGAAATAGAATCAACAGGAAATATCTATCAATAATATGAGATTTTATAAGAATCTCTCACATGACCATGAGGATGTACAAGTCCAGGTTCCAGAGGCAGGCTGTAAACCAGGGGTTCTGATAAAAGTCCAATGAAGGTCCTTGATGAGTTTCTGGGAGATGTTCACTGTCCAAAGGGGAGCTGGGAAATTCTCTCTGAATGTTGAAATCACTTCCCCTTTTAAGACATTCAACTGATTGGATAGAGTGTCATCTATTGCTGATGGCATTCTCCTTGATTGATGCAAATGTAATCAGCCATCCACACAGTAAACTCACTAGTGACCAAGGTCCATAAATGTCCTTGTGTTACAATTGGCCCAGTGCCCACTTGACCAAACACCTGGACACAATTACTTGGCCAAATTGACGCATTAGCTTAACCATCACAATATAGGTTCATATCATCTGCAATTAGGGAGTTTTACTTCTGCCTTTTCAATTCTGATGACTTTTATTTCTTTTTCTTCCCTAATTAGTCTTGCAAGAACTTCCAGTGCAAGGTTAATAACAGTGGTGACAATGGGCATCCTATTCTTGTTGCTAATCTAAGAGGGAAAGTTTTCAGTCTTTCAGTGTTCAGTAGAATGTTAGCTGTGGATTTTTCATATATATGACCTTTATCATGTTGAGGAATTTTTCTTCTCTTACTATTTTGCTAAATGTTTTTATCATGAATGAGTGCTGGATTTTTTCAATTACCATTTTGTGTCAATTGAGATGACTGTGTTTTTTTTTCCTTCATTGTTTTAATGTGGTTAATTTTCTGATTTTGAAACAACCTTGAATACCAAGGATAAAACCCACTTAATCATGGTATAAAATTGTTTTAATGTGCTTTTGGATGAGGTATCCTCGATTTTGTAGAGGATATTCACATCTGTATTAATAAGAGACATTCATCTGTAGTTTTCTTTTAGTGTGGCATCCTTATCTCGCTTTGGTTTGAGGGTGATGTTGGCCTCAGAATAAATGAGTGTTCATTCCATTTCAATTTTTGCAAAAGTTTGAACAGAATTGCAGTTGTCTTCTTGGAATGTTTGGTAGTAATCTTTTGTGAAACAATGTGGTCCTGGGGCTTTTCTGTGTTGGAAGGTTTTTGATTATGGATTCAATCTCTTTACTAGTAGTTGGATTGTTGAATTTTCTATTTCTTCTTGACTTAGTGTAGAGAGTTTGTATGGTTCTAAAAATTTTCCCTCTTAATATAGGTTCTCAAATTTTTTGGCATACAGCTGTTCATAGTATCCTCTTATTGTCCTTTGTATTTCACCAGAGCCAGCAGTAACATTTTCCTTTTCAATTCTGATTTTCCTTTTTTTATGTATCCTCTCTCCTTTTCTCTTAGTGAAACTAGCTAAAGGTGTGTCAGTTTTATTTGTCCTTTCAAAGAACCAACTTTTGGTTTTATTGATTATTTCTATTGTTTATTTTGTTTTCTCTTTCATTTATCTCCATTCTAATTTTGTTGTTTACTTTCTTTTGATCATTTTGCATTTAGTTTGCTATTCTCTTTGTAGTTCATCCAATTTTGAAGTTAGGTCTCTTATTAGAAATCTTTCTTCTTTCTTAATGTAAGCATTTAGAGATATAAATTTCTACCTCAGTACTGCCTTCACTGTGTCCCATAAAATTTGTAATGCTATATTTTCCTGTACATTTATCTCAAGATATTTCCTAATTTCACTTGTGATTTCCTCTTTGACCCATTAGTTGTTTAGAGTATGTTGTTTAATTTTCACATTTTTGTGAATAT
>PVKH010026855.1:0-13147 GCA_004027955.1 Chaetophractus vellerosus
CCTTAAAAAAAAAAAAAAAAAACACAGAGGCCAGCTGTAGCCCAATTGGTAGGGCACCAGTTTACCACACAGGAGGCCCCAGGTTCCGTTCCCGGGGCCTCCTCGAGTGGGCAGACCGCCTTGAGAAGGCAGGCCACCGCGGGCAGGCAGGCCACCGTGGGGTGAGCTGACTCGGTGGGTCACTGCAGCGGGGGGAGACAAGCAGACACAGAAAAACACAAAAATGAACACAGTAAGAACAAGCAGAAAGGGGGGGATATGTAATTTTAAAAATCACATACTTTAATTTTAAAATAATTTATTGTTAAAAAAAATGCTAACTATCACCCGAGTCTTTAGTTAGTCATAATCTTTTTTGCTGGTGAAGATCTTGCCTCAATGTTGATGACTGTTGTTGACTGATCAAGGCTGTGGCTGCTGAAGGTTGGGGTGGCTGTGGCAATTTATTTAAAAGTCAACAATGAAGTCTGATGCATTGATTGACTCCTTCTTTCACAAAATATTTCTCTGCAGCACAAGATGCTATTTGACAGCATTTTACCCACAGAAGAACTTCCTTCCAAAGTTGAAGTCAATCCTCTCAAACCCTTGCCTGCTTTATCAATTAGGTTTATATAACATTCCAGATCCTTTCTTGTCATTTCAATAATATTCACAGCCATTGTTACCAGGAATAAATTGCATCTCCATCTCACGAAACCATTTTCTTTGCTCATTCATAAGAAGCAACTCCTCACCCATTAAGGTTTTATCATGAGATTGCAGCAATTTAGTCACATTTTTAGACACCAATTCTAATTCTTTTGCTATTTCCACCAATCTGCAGTTACTTCCTCCACTGAAGTCTTGAACTTCTCAAAGTCATCTATGAGGGTTGGAATCAACTTCTTTCAAACTCCTGTTACTGATGATATTTTGACCTCTTTCCATGAATCACAAATGTTCAAAATGGCATCTAGAATGGTGAATCCTTTCTAGAAGGTTTTCAATTGACTCTGCCCAGATCCATCAGAGGAATCTATCTATGGCAGCTATAGCTTTACAAAATGTATGAAAACAACATTCATCTCATTGTACATGTCCATCAGAGTTCTTGGGTGACCAGGTGCATTGTCAGTGAGCAGTAATATTTTGAAAGGAATCTTTTTTTTCCTGAGCAGTAGGTCTCAACAGTGGGCTTAAAATATTCATAAACTATGTTGTAAACAGATGTGCTGTCATTCAGACTTTGTTGTTCCATTTCTAGAGCACAGGCAGAGTAGAGTTAACATCATTCTTAAGGGCCCTAGGATTTTCAGAATGGTAAATGAACAGTGGCTTCAACTTAACGGCACCAGTTGCATTAGCCCCTATCAAAAGTGAGCCTATCCTTTGAAGCTTTTCAAGGCAGGCATTGGCTTCTCCTCTCCAGCTATGAAAGTCCCAGATGGCATCTTCTTCCAATAGAAGGCTGTTTCATCTACATTGAAAATCTGTTGCCACCTTCATCAATTATTTTAACTAGATCTGGGTAACTACTTGTTGCTTCACCTTGCATTTTGATGTTACGGAGATGGCTTCTATCCTTAAACCTCATGAACCAACCTCTGCTAGCTTCAAACTTTTCTTCTGCAACTTCCTCACCTCTCTCAGTTGTCAGAGAATTGAAGAGAGTTAGAACCTTGCTATGTATTAAACTTAAGGAAATGTAGTGGTTGGTTTATGTTCTATACAGGCCGCTAAAACTTTCTCCATATCAGCAATAAGGCCATTTCATGTTCTTATCATTCACAAGTTCACTGGAGTAGCACTTTTAATTTCCTTCAAGAACTTTTCCTTTGCGTTCACAACTTGGCTAATTGTTTTTGGTGCAACAGGGCTAACTGTTGGATTATCTTGGCTTTTGATATGCCTTCCTCACTAAGCTTAATCATTTTTAGCTTTTGATTTTCAATTGAGAGATATGTGACTCTTCCTTTCACTTGAACACTTAGAGGTCATTATTTAATTGACCTGACTTCAATATTTTTGTCTCAGGGAATAGGGAGGCCTGAGGAGAGAGGGAGATGGGGAATGGCCAGTCAGGATAAAAGTCAGAACACATAGTCAAGTTTATCATCCTATATTGGCATGGTTCGTGGCACCCCAAAACAATTTCAATAGTAACATCAAAGATCACTGATCACAGGTCACCATAACAGAAAAAAATGCAGTATCTATAAAGTGCAATAAAATCAAAGTATGCCTGTAATTATTGGAAAAAATCAAGAGTTTCATATTGTGCCAAGAGTTGGCAGAAAAAGCTGTTTCAGATGCTCTGAATGCAAAAATACTAATTACTTATTCAAAAGTACTGCTTTTATGTGATTCATTAAGAAAAAAGCATATAAACCTGTGGTCATCCAAAAATTCTTATTTGGTTGCAAAATTGTTTTTTGTTTCTGTTTCAAAATATGACACGCAATTCCCTCAGCAATTATATTTCACCTGAAATAAATTCCTCTAAAAGGATGTTGAAAAGAAGACACATGGATTATCTTTACTTGCAATGTAGAACTGAAGAATACATTTCTCTTCCTCCCTATACAAAGAATCAGTAAAAATAATATAATTACATGAGTACCTGATGTAAAACTTGGCATGACATTTATTCTGTAATGCAGCCAGGAGATCTATTTCACAG
Source organism: Chaetophractus vellerosus (assembly GCA_004027955.1). NCBI lineage: Eukaryota > Metazoa > Chordata > Mammalia > Cingulata > Chlamyphoridae > Chaetophractus > Chaetophractus vellerosus. Next base: position 2,663 of record PVKH010026855.1, read on the forward strand.
TACATTTATAACACATGCAATATATACTTGTACTCTGAATTCTGCAGCAGCTGATTAGACAAGGCGGCTTCTCCTTCTCAGCTGCCATGGCATAACTTTATTAAGTCTGGTAAGCATCAAGCTCCCAGAATGCCATAAATATTTTGCCTTGTGAGTTTGAGTAACAGTTTTAAAATCTCCCCAGGTAGTAGGATGTCCATGTCATACTAACTAAGAATATGTTTTAAAAGTTGACTTCTAAAAGACTACCATTGACACCATTATGGACTGAATGTTAAAAGACTACCATTGACACCATTATGGACTGAATGTTAAGGTGAGGCTGTGTAGGCTTTTTAACCCTTAGAATACATTGTAGACAAGATTCGGAAAATAATTTAGCTTCAAAGAGTAAAATATTCTTCCCTTCTGTGGTTGATTTTCTGTAAGATCAATTTGACAACCACTTTTCTATAAATCTGCACAGCACAGAAACAAAGAATAAAACTAAACTCTAATTTTCCCACAAGTAAATTTATAGAAAAATCCATGTTTAAACTACAATTAAATGTATTTTTTAAAGATTTATTTTTTTATTTATTACATATCCCCCCCTTTCTGCTTGCTCTTGCTGTGTTCATTTTTGCATTCTTCTGTGTCTGCTTGTCTCCCCCAGCTGCGGCAAGCCGCCGAGTCAGCACACCGCGCAGCGGCCTGCCTGCTCGTGGCAGCTTACCCTGCCCGCGGGGGCTTGCCCTGCCCGCAGCGGCTTGCCTTCTCAAGGCGGTCTGTCCGCTCGAGGAGGCGCCGGGAACCGAACCCAGGGCCTCCTATGTGGTAAACCGGCGCCCTACCAATTGGGCTACAGCCAGCCCCTATAATTAAATATTAATGTCTAACTGATTAGGGTATCTTGTTTAAGATGTTACCTTAAACAACACTGGTATGTCAAAGAACAACGCTAATATTTTCACTTTTAACCAAACACTTTCCATTTGAAAGCACAATAATTATTTTGCTCTATTTTTAAATCAAGCCCTAGATTTCATCTCTATCAAAGAGAAAACCAACTACCAACATGACTCTTAGGTCTTACTATTTGAGTACCACTTTTAAATATACCACAGAAATAATTCAAAAGAAAGTTTGATACCATGTTAGAGCATTTAATTCAATTTGAGAATCAGACCTTGTCAATTTGCTATTGTATCTCTATCTACCACACTCAGCTTAATTTTTAGTACATAAAATTGGAATAAATTGGAAAAGACAAGCAATTTTCATCCCAACGGTTCATTTTTACCAGAACACCACATCTTATATAACTATTTTACAAAATCAAGATTCAAACACAATCCATTTTTGATATGTAGGAAAAATATCATTCAAATTGTCAGAACAAAAGCTTTTTTCATTCCTGTTCATTAAATACAGGATCAAAATGAGATTTTGCAATGTAAATTTTCCTCCCCTCAAGTAAAGACTGAGAATACCAAATACACACACAAAAAATGCCCCCAAACAACTTGGCCCGGTAGCCTAAAGAGTTAGGTATGTAGAGATGAAAGGAGGAAGTACCTCAGGTGGAATTGTGATAATGATTCTTAAGGTTCCTGAGACGTTCAAACATCAATCATCATCAAGACAGGTTGCTCATAAGCTTTCAGTGACAGCCTCCTTACCTCATACCTGGTACAGGGATAATGTAATAATTATAATCTATTGCTTATACATCTGTTCCCTAAAAGATTCCTGAGAAGGGGCACGTTGCCTTTTTCATCTCCACATCTCCAGGCCCTAGCAGAGTATCAGGCAAATAAATAGTAGCATTCAGTAAATATTTACTGAATAGAACTGAAGCTGTCAGATTTACAATGAAGCGGGTGAAGTATACAAACAAAAATAGAGGAAGTAATTACTAAAGTGTTGGCTACAGCTACCAGAGATGGTTATAACCAACTCTCCCAGAGGTCTCCAATGCTCCATGATAGCATTGTAATATAAGGAAAGGTTTTCAAAAGTTGCTTCCCAGCTCCTTTCTCCTCAGCAATAAAACTCCTAACTAAATTTCCCAACCTTTGCAGCTATGCTTAGTCTTAAGACTTAGTTCTTGCCAATGAGATGTAAGTGGAAGTCTTGTGTAAGCCTTTCAAACAGACTGGTTTAAGGAGGCTGACTCAGGAGGGAGTAATCTCCCTCCCCTGCATTTTTTCCTTTTCTAGACAACAACTTTGGACCTAATGGATGGAGCTTCAGCAGCAACCTATGATGCTCAGGTAAGTTTAATAATGGAAGCCAAGCACTAGGATGGTGGAACAGAACATAAGAATCCAAGTTAATGGCTATATTGAGCCTTTATAATACCAGCCCTGGACTACTTACCTCCAAAACTTTTTTACATTGGAAATAAACTTTTACCTAAGCCACAGCTCTGAGTTTCTTTCATGGCCTTGAACCTCATACTATATGATAGTGTTTGAAATTACAAAGTATGTCTGAATTGACAACTAAGTCTGTGGTTTTTAAGTCGGAGAGGATGTACATGTCACTCTCTACATCCCTTAAGGCTTAAGACTACAAAATACATCAATTACAATTAAACCCAATAATGTGGGACAAATGGTTTTGAAACTTAGTATCTCATTCTCATTTATATATTTACAAAATGGAATGAAAGAACATTGAAAATGGTGAAGGCTTCCAGCTATAGAAGGAGCAATAAGGTTAATGGTGCTGATGGCTTTAATTAATTAATTTGATTAATAACTTCTTAGGCCCTCAGCTCATTATTAAAAGGGGGGGGCAGAAGTCTCTCTTCAGACCCCTGCCATGCTGGTGACCTAATAAACTCCTGCCTGAATCTTTGAAAAAAAGAGGATGTCAACCCAATTAAAAGATGGGCAAAAGAGCTAAAGACACCTCACCAGAGAAGATATACAGATGGCAAATAAGCAAATGAAAAGATGTTCACTGCCATGGCATTAGGGAACTGCAAATTAAATGATGAGATACTATTACACATCCATTAGAATAGCTAAAATTCCAAACACTGACAACACCAAATGCTGACAAGGATATGGAACAACAAGAACTCTTATTTACTGCTGCTAGGAATGCAGTAATACAGCCACTTTGGAAGTCCGGCAGTTTCTTACAAAGCTAAACATAGCTTACCATACAATCCAATGATCATGCACCTGGATATTAACCCAAATGAATTGAAAACTTATGCCCACACAGTATACATCTGTCAAAACCCACAGAAGTGTACAACAAAGAGTGAATCCTAAAGTAATCCTATCGTTAATAATATTGGCTCATCAATTCCAACAAATGTACCACACTAATGCAAGATGTTAATAATAAAGGAAATTGTGTGATTGCAAGTATGTATGTGTGTCTGTGTCTTGGAAGGGAGCTTATGGGAAATATGTACTTTCTTCACAATATTTCTGCAAAACCAAAACTGCTCTGAAAATAAAGTTTATTAAAATAAAAGGGGAGGGTGTTGTTAAGTCATCTCTAAAGGACTTCCAGATCTAGAATTCTATACATATCCTAGCACATGAATATTGATTTAAAAGAAAAGCCAAGAATATATTGATACCAAGTCCTAGAAAATTCTTTCAGTGGAAAAACAATTTTATCTTTTCTCCAGATACAAAACAATGGTATCTTTCAAATATCAGTAAAGAACGTTTTGTCAATACTGACAAAAACTTTCTAGTATCTCTTTGCTGGCAGTTCTGACTACCTAGAATACATTTATCCCCAACTCTTTATAGAGCTAACTCTTACTTATCTATTTCAGATCTTAGTATATATGTCTCTTCTTCAGTGAGGACTGTCCTGAACCCTATAAAGGTCCCGCCTGCTATCTTCTTTTTTAACACCCTACTTTTATTTATTTTCACTTCATAGCACTTATCACAGTTTTTCACTTACATAATTACTTGGTGTATTTTTTGTTCAGTGTCTATCTCTCCCACTCTCCCACTATATCATAACCTCAAGAAGGGAGCAGCGTATCTCTTTTGGTCATTATTCCATGCCCTGCCCTGGCATAGTGCCTAACAGAATTCATTCACAGAAATATTTGTTATATGAATGAACAAACAAATGAATAAATGAATAAGTTGCTTAGGAATTGCAAAGATCACGAGGAGATATATACTGGCTTACCTCATTAAACACAGGATACATGACTGCATAGAGGGGCATAGAAACCATGGAAGTGGTCTCAGCTTCATTCTTCATCTCTTCCATTGTCATCCTCATTCAAAAGCCAACGACAGGAGAAAAAGCAGTGCTAAAATGCAGAGGAATCTTCATTCAATGCAGTATTTCTTCCCCTTTTTGTGATAAAATAGGGCACAGAACATATACTGACCTGGTAAAAGGATAAAAAAGAGAGATTTACTATAAGATAACACTGATAATTTTCTTTTACAAATTATAGGAGTCCCTATCATATGAAAAGCTGATTTCTGAATACATTTCACCTGAAAGGAACCGTGGCCAGTGAGACATCTCGTTTCGTTCTCAGATTCAAGGATTGCCCTTTCCTATAGTTGACTTCCCTTGTTAGTTACTACTCCACAAAGCAGTGATTCATGAGCCCACTCATCTTAAATTCACAGAGAAATCCTTTCTGAACATCCCCTCATATACAATCCAGGAAATATAGCAATAAGATGCATAATTATAGCATTTATATGCAATATAAAATTATAATCAAGAAATGTATGATCATGAAACCATGTGTAGAGAATAAAACTAAAGAATTAAGAAAGAATTAGGAAAGAATAAAGAATTAAGGTGTTTCACATTTTCATTAAAATCTTTTGTCTTCTGTGACAGTTTGAATTTTATGAATCCCAGAAAAGATTATATTCTTGAGCTAATCCATTCCTGTGGGTGTGGGGCCCTCTGACTGCATTAGATTCAATTAAGAGCTCCTTTGACTAGATCACTTTCAATTAGATTACTTTCAAGCTTTGATTGGACTCAATGAGGCATGACCCAGGTTGGAGCCCCACCCCCTTGCCCAGTCTTACATATACTGAGAACATGCAAAGAGGAAGAAAAGAGACACAGAGAAAGGAAGCTCTGCCATTTTAACTAGATGTGTGAGAGAGGATTCTAGGTTCGCCTACAGCTGCAGAAAAGACAGAGAAGCCCTGAAAGGCCCAAGGAAAGAAGGCCAAGAGAGAGATGCCTGATCGCCCAGAGCTGAGCTCAAGGAGAAAGCAGAGAGAGATAGGCAGAGTCATCTTGCCTTGCCATGAGGCAGGACTCCAGGTTCTGCTAGCAGCCGACTTTTGGTGAGAAAGCATCTCTGGTGATGCCCTGAAATGAACATTTTTGCCAACTCAGAACTGTAAGCTTTTATCCCAAATAAATTCCCTTTAAAAAAGCGAACCCATTTCTGGTATTTTTTGCCTTGGCAGCCTTTGGCAAACTAAAACAGCTATTTGTTCATTGACTTTTGTCATCTGAAAATAACAAAAACATACCAAGCATGCAAGATTTAAGACAAATCTATTAGAGGAGAGGTCTATTTGGGAAAATACATCCATTATTTAATTTTACCATGGTACTTTTTGGTATTCAACAGAACATTTTGGGAATCTTTGTCCAAATCTGACATAAAAGTGAGAAAGAAGAGAAACATGGAGACACTCGTGACTAAAATGTCAATAACTCATCAATTTAAAAAAAGCAATTTTTTCTTGAGGGGCTGAGGAAATGTGTTGCTTTTTAAGAGAAAGCAACTGTATTTACTTCCTTGGCTAAGCTAAAACCATGATCCTAATCATTGAGTCCAAAAGTAATAGTAGTAATACATCTATATTATACTAAACAAAAAGCCATCAATTTTGAATAATTTCAACCATTATAAAAGCATTTTCAGATTACAAAACATTTTGACCTGTATTTAATCCTCACAGTAACTTATGTCATTCTAATTTTACAGATAAAAAAGTAGACTCAGTGATGGTAAATAACATGCCTCAAATCACACAAACAGGAACCTAAGACTTGATCCCAGTATTCTGAATCCAGATTTGATACTCCCACATGACAAAACCAAGTTTGAAGTGGAAAGAAGGATCTATACACTACCGACCCCAAGAACGTGCCCAAAAGTTATTCATTCACTCAAGAAATGTGATGTTTAGCACTGACTACGTGCAAGATGCACTGGGAGTTGAATAAGAGCTGATCCTAATCAAGAAACTCATCTGGACCGTATTGCAGAAGACCTTAATGTTGACCTAAGCAATTTGAAAGATATAATTAAAGGCCTGGAAGAGACTCTGGCTGGTAGTGCTACAAAAAACTCCAAGATCTTGTCCCCAGTTTGAGAACTACTTACTATCCTATATCTCTACCAGAGAAAGGGAACACAACACCTGCTGAAACAGTTTAGTCCCATTTCTGATAGTTCTAAGCATGGAAAGATGTATCTGTTTCCGAGCTAAAATCTTCTCCCTGACATAGAAAAAAAAAGAAAAAGCCAATTCTTAAATTGTATTCCATAGGACAAGAGAAAACCATTACTTTATCCATCCATTGGTTTAGGTAGATTATTTTGGTCATAGTAGGGCAGAATGGGAAGAACAGAAACTGAAAGCAGGGAAAACTTAAGAGAACTAATATATCTATGTAAGAGATAAACAGGAACTGAATAATAAGGGGAAGTACCTAAACTTCTAGTGTGGCCCTGCTTTCCCATACTACTTAATATGCCATATAGTAACCTACTTTTCCACTTGGAAATAAATGGTGAATATTTTTTCATAATAAATATACTCAGAACAAGAAAGAGGAGCTGAAATGCACTGACGCTAATCAAAATGAAAAGGATGGAATGGATGCACACTACAGGTAACAGTAGAAAACAAAGGTACCAACGTAAAAAGCAAGTGAGATAGCAGAACAGGGTCAACAACAGAACTTGGTGTGAGCTAGCTCACTTGGTGGCAAGAAAATCTTTAAATTATTTAATAGGTATTTTATTAATAAATATTTATTGCACAAAATTCAGGGGATACAATAGTGAAAAAGACAAGAAGGTCTCTGATCCCATTGGGTCGTATGCTATAGAAGACAGAAAATGAGCAATTATAAGTATCTCACGGGAAAAGTCAGGCTGCTATAATGCTATGCAAAGATTGGGTGAGAGAACAAGAATAATGTAGCATCACAAAAATGAAGAGTTTCAAAGAGAAGGTGGACAAAAATTTTAAATGAAATTGAACATGGAAGATAACAACAAAAAAGAATGAAAAACCCCAAGAAATAATCATGTTTGATTTCTTCATGAGGCCAAGAACCACCCTCATTGCACAGTATCACTTGTTTATTAGCGGTGGAACTCTGCAGGGGATGAGAGAGTGAGCTGGTGAGAGAGAAGTCTAAGTTTCAAGAGTCTTAGTAAAAAGGAGGTGAAATAATAACAAGAAAAGAGTAGACTCAAGGGAATACTTGTTGTGTTTTACTCTTCTGAATATATGTGCATGTATAAATGCAGACAGTGAAGGAGCCAGGAAAGTGGCTAGTCCCTTTCATCATTTCTGCTGACTTCTACCTATCTGCCCCAATAAACCTGCTTAAATAATTACTTTTAGCTTTGATAAACACAGGCATTGAATTTTTATAATTGTGTTTAGTAAGCAGTAATGTATCGTATCAGGAAATTATCACTTATCGAGGATTCAAATTAACAAAAACATATATTTTATATTTATTTCTCTCCTCTAAAGCGAACTTTCCAGTACTATCAGCTATACATTTTCATCAGAAAGAACAGTATTTTACCAACATTATGGGCTAAATATGTGTTTGGACTACACTATATATACCCTTTAATATTGTTCCTATGAAAAAATGCTCCAATGAACCAATTTACAACTGATATTTTTAAAACACATGTTCAAAAACTGGGACCACTCATGGCTTCATTAGAGTTTGTATGAGATCACGGACTCCAAATCTCAAATCTGGAATGGCCTTAACAAATCACCTAATCTATCACCCCTTCCACCCCCAATGAGAAAACACAGCCCAAAGAGGGTATACTGCCTTGAGCATCACCAGAATTTCTAGCTAACAATAAAATAAATAATAAAAATTCAATACAGATATGGTAGTGACGTAGCAAGAGCGGTTTTATGTCTCTCATTTCAAATGTGTTACTTTGAAGGAAATTTTTTCAGTTCAAAGTTAAGCTTTTTATCTCATCTGTAACATCCACAGAATATAAAAACAACAACCAGAAATGCTGGTGCTAATAACTTAGGCAAAAGGCATGCTTTTAAACAAATTGTTCTTCAAAAACAACCATTTGTGATATGGAACTGGTTATCAATACAGATTATGAACAACCTTCTCATTTCTACTTTTCTCCTTATTTCGTTGAATATTCAAAATAGCACGGCCAATTTCTAAGATGAATGAGCTTTAACCAGTTCCCTGGGTTTAAGACAATTATTACTTGTTTAAAGCGGGGAGGCAACAAAAATAGATTCTATTGCCACACTCAAAGGTTTCTGCCCTGCCCAACCAATCTGAATATATTCATTTAAAGAGCTAAGCTTGAGGTATCTCAGGGCTCAGAAGCAGCATTTCCTGAAACAGCCTCACTTTACTCCATCTGGAGCATGAGATAAACTCAACGGCCAAAGTTACTTCCAAAATAAACAGAGAGGACAAACAGAAGCTCTTGATGTATGCAGTTCATGGGTGGAAAAAGGAGCTTCGTAGGAAAAGTAAATTCTACATTTAAAATGTTTCTAAGTATAAGGGAGGGGGTGGGGTATATGGGAATCCCCTAAATTTTTGATGTAACATTTACATAATATAAAGCTTCTTGAAAAATAAAATTAAAAAAAAAATTAAATGTTTCTAACCAGGTATATCTGTCTCGTTTTTCTCTATAATCAGATTCAATTCTTAGTCCAATCACCTGGTCCTAAATTTTTATAATTCCTTTAGTCTCCCTCCCTAAAAGGAGGAAGCTTTCTTTCTTCATTTATTTTTGTTGGATCTTCAACCTGTCTTATGAACATTTAGCCAAAAGACGTTTATTTCTTCCAGGAGTGATCAGAATCCATGTATTTATATTCCCATTTATAAGTATATTTCTTTTTCCCAATAGAGACATTAGTCACCATAGTTACACAGTACTCAATAAATGTTTGTTGAATGAACAAATTAATGAGGTAAGAGATAGGCAAAAGTTGAATCAATCTTGTCAATACTTTTCAAATATCAAGCCTAGCAAACCAAAAATAAACAGAGAAACCTAATTAATTCTATTAACAAAGTCTGGACCCAGTCATGTTTAACGGTTTTTACTTCCTCCTTTAGCTATTCCTAGGTCTTTCTACTGCTGTAAGCTATGAGAATATAAGCACCAGATGACTACAAATGAAACCAGAATGTTAAATGAAAGCAAAACAAAAGTCATATATAAAATCTAATGTATTACTTTTATTAGGACTGCTAGGATGTCTTATAGGTCATGGGAACACAAACTGATATATAATTTAATAGTTAAGATTTTCAAAGTGCAAGAATTTCCAAAACAAATTAATCTTGCTTTATACATAAGCAAGACCCTAAAAGTTGGATACAATTTTCTCTATGAGAAAATGTGGAAGAGTGCTACTGTTCCCAAATGTTGGAAGATCTAATTTACAACTACTCTGGTGCCTATAAAAATATATATATATTCCCAGGGTGGATGTAGCTCAGGGGTTGAATGCATGCTTCCCATCTATGAGGTCCAGTGTTCATTCCCCGGTACCACCTTAAAAAATATACATGGGTCGACTGCACTATCAGAATTTCCAGAGAGGGGTCCAGAATAGTCTGGAAACCACTAGTATGGAAAGAAAATGGCTAGAGTCAGAAAAACTAGCTACAAAGACCAGTCTTAGGAATATGGGTAAAATTCAGTTTGACTCAACACTTGAAATATAGGTTTGTAGTCCTGACTTTAAGGAAGTGTCACTTAATACATGGCTTTGTTTGTGTCAGAAACAGAAAGGGGTTAAAAGTTTATCATCTTAAAGGCCTTAGTACTCTGAAATTTGTTTATAAGATTTTATGACTGACATTTAAAGTAATCTCAAGGGAAATTAAAAATAAAGGATAAAGATCTCATCAGATAATAAAACCAATTTAGGAATTCTAGTATGAACTTCCCAGTAATTAGTCGATTCAGAGGTTCAAATAACTGATAACTCTATTTTCTTTCAACAATTTAGTGTCACAGATCATACCTATCAGGCTATGGGTAAATCATGGCTGCATAAATCATGGTTTGCCACTTTACACAGCTGTGAAGGTTAGCATATGATATTAAAACCTACAGACCTTTTAGGGACTTCTATCAAAATTTGCAAACCACTTCCAAACAGGAGACAAGATTTTCGAGGACGCTAACAAAAAGGCAGGCTAAAAATAGGGTAAATAGGAGATCCTACTTGCATCAAA
>PVKH010026856.1:0-13120 GCA_004027955.1 Chaetophractus vellerosus
ACATAAACACCCTTCATTAGTGTGGCGGAACTTCCTGTTTTATTATCATCCCATCTGTAAGCTCCCTGAAAGTAGTGTTTATTTTGCTCACCAATCCATCTGTAGCAAGTAGCATAATGCTTGGCATTCCTTTATTCTAAAGCGTTAATAAGTATGTGTTATATGACATCATCATCCTTGCCTCTAGAGAATAGTCAACAAGAAAATTATGGCCCCTGTCTTCTTGACTCTTACAAACTAGTGAGGAAGTCAGATATTGATCAAATGATTTTGCTCAAGATGAGAATCCAGAGCTGTAGAAATATATTACATGTCTACCTATTTGAGCATGGGGTCAGAGTCGTCTTGCTTCAAGGACTGATATTAAGCTCAGACCAAAAGAATAAGATGTTAGCTTGTGTACGCGGAAAAGAAAGAGATGTTCCAAGTAGAAGAAGGCATATGCAAAGGCCCTGCACCTTGAAAAAACTTAGCACATTCAAAGAATAGAACCAAGGCTTACCTGATTGGACCTAAGAGAATAAACATTGTAAGACTATCCCAGGATAAAGCTGGAGGTAGTGGTTGGAGGTGAGCTCATGTAGGAAGTTGAAGGTCATTTAAGGATTTTAGAATTTATGACCGGATCACCATAATGCACAGATAGAGCTTTAAGCAGAGGACTGATAAGATGTAATTTGCATTTAGAAAAAAATGAATCAAGCTACAGTGTAAATAATAGATTGGAGGAGATAGACTAGATGAGATGAGACTGGTTAAAAAACTTGAGGTGGTAAAAGAGGACAGTGGGTTGGACTGTGTAGTGGCATTATAGATGGGGATATTCACAGACTAATAAGAAATTTAGAAAGAAATTTGCAGGAAGTAGTCAGTAATGTAGGGAAGACTAAGAAAGAAGATGTTGAATCAGTGTCTCAAGATTCTAGCTGTCTTGAGGGTGGCTGTCAAGAACTAGTTTTGAGATTTTATTTTCTGAAATAGGGCAGACCAGACAGTAAGTGAAATGCTGCCCAGTAAATAATACCTAAAAATGTTAAATACAGGATAAGAAACATTTGGTTATGAGCTTGTTTGAAAGTAGGGAAATTCTTCAGAGCACATGGATTGAAAAAAAAGGAAAAAATAAATCCACAAGAGGTAAACTGGATTTTGAGACTTGGCTGCTTAAGTAGTATTAGCCAATCCCTAGAGGTTTAGAACCTAGATTTGATCCTTCCTTCCTTCTCCTTCCTTCTCCTTCCCTCCCTTCCTCCCCCTTCTCCTCTCTCTAAGTAAAATTTCATGTATGCATAAAAGTTGAGAGAAAGTTATAACAAACCTCAAAAACCCATCATCCAGGATGAACAATTTTCAACTCATGGCTCATTTTATTTAATTTACAATTTTATCCACTATCCCTATCCCTGCATGGGACTCTGGAAGCAAATCCAAGATATTATATAATGTTATTTGTAAATATTTTGGTTTATGTCTCTAAATGGTAAGGATTCTTCTTTTAAGCATAGCTACAATGCCATTATTGTATCTGTAAAGTGAACAGTAAGTGTTTGAATTAACCCAAGGGTCTGTTTCTGTTTTCTTGTGTTTTGTTGTAATCGAGATCCCAGTAAGATCCAAATTGCCATTAATTTATATATCTTTTATAATCCATTGGGCATTCTCTTGCTCTCTCTTCCTTGCAATTTATTTGTTAAAAACAAAAACAAAAACAAAACAAAACAGGTTTTTTTGTCTTGTAGCATTCCTCATGTTCTAGATTCTCTAGAGTCTGGATTTAAAGGATCACTCATTTAAAGGCCAGGAGACAAAGCCTAGAGTGAAGAGGGTAAATACTTGAATCTGACAATCTTGTAAAAAAACAACAACAACAAGAACAAAACCAAGAACTGCAAAGAGTGACACTCTATTAGAGAAATAAAAAAAAATCCTCAGATATAGTCAAAGGAGATACTTGCCAGTCGTGTCTTGCTGTGGGTAGAAGAAAAAACAGCAAACATTCTCTGGAGGGAGGCACTTTAAATCCAGCCTTAAAGATTTTCCACAGACAAAATTCTGAAGGAATGAACTCACTAGCAAAAATCAGCAAACATATAAGAAAACAAACACCATGAATGAAAGTCATTAGAAACAACAAACTGTGGAATCACAGTTTCAAAACTACTGGTATAGAAATTATTACACACAAAATATGAATTATTTAATATCTAAAAGGAATATATTGAAACTATAAAGAAGGAAAAACTTATGTTTGCTTTTACAAATAACCACTATTTGAACTTTTAGTAAATTTTATGAAATTCAGATAGCGTTTATCCCCCTTGAGGCACAAAAAGAAAAAAATTTTAAAGTTTCAATTCTGATACTTCAATTTGACAAGTCTGATTTAAAATGAGCAAACTGATATTTTAGAAATAAAAAAAACTGATTTTGGTTAGAAATAACTGTACAGATACAGTAAACAGCAATGAAATAGAACTGAAAGAATTCTGTGTAGATAGATTAGAAGAAATATAGAAAATGTAGCCCAAACATATAAAGGAGAGAGAAGTTCCACAATATATTTAATGGAAGTTCCAATGGAAGATAATAGAGAAAGTGGGAATAGCTATAATTGAAGTGATAAACAGCTAAAAATTTCCCCCAAATGATGGAAGAAGCCCAGATTCAAGTAGCTCCACACACACACATACACACACACAAAACACACACACAAAATTCCAGGTAGGATAAGAAAATGAAAGCCACATCTAGAACCAACAAATTGAAAATATAAAACTCACTAGAATCAACGGATTTTAAAAACAAGGAGAAAGAAAATACATTATCTATAAGCGAACTATGGATTAGATTGTCAGGCAAATCCTCAATAACAAGAATTCCATTAACAATGTAACTGAGAGAGCCGGGTAACTTATCTTCAAAGTAATCAGAGAAAATTGTCATTCTGGAATTCTACTCCCAGGGAAATTAGTTTTTTGAGAAGGAAGGGGAAATATAGATATTTTCAAACTAAGAGTGAGAGTCTTCGTTTATAAGAGATCTTCACTAAAAATCTGTCTAAAGAATTTACTTCAAGAATAAGGAAGATCATCACAGAAGAAACACTGGTATGCAAAGAGAATGGCAAGCAAAGAAAATGGTAAAACATTTGAATATCTAAACAAACATGTTACAGACAGTACTTATGATGCTTTATAACAGGGATTTTAAAGTAGAAAAGCTTGAGCATGTATATCTAATGTGATGGTTAATTTCACGTTTCAACTTGGCTAGGATGTGGTGTTCAGTTGTTTGGTCAACCAAGCACTGGCCTGATTGTTAGTTACTGTGAAGGCCTTTTGTGGAGGTAAATCATTAGTCAATCCATTGCATCTGTGGTTGATTACATCTACAATCAATGAAAGAGAATGCCTTCAGCAATGAAAGAAGTCTCATCCAATCAGTTGAAGGACATAAAGGGAGACCTGATGATTTCAGCAGTCAGGGAATTTCTATCTTTACTTCATTCAGCCAGCCAGCTTCCCCCGGGAAATTCATCATCACCATTGAGTTCCTGACTTGCGTCCTGCCCTACGGAATTTGAGATTACTAATCTCCATGGTCTTTTGAGCCAATTCCTATAGTAAGTCTCTAAATATTTAAATATGTGTACATATAAATATATTTCCTATCAATTCTATTTCTCTGGCAAACTCTAAGACACCAAGAGAAATTTACAAAAGTGTTCAGAATAGCCCTTTGAGTAACAGAAAACTCCAGTGTCCATTGACAATAAAATGTATAAAATAATTGGGCTATTTTTATACAATAGCTGTTACCAAGCAGTGAAAATTATTGCATCATATCTATTTGCATCAATACAAATGAAGCTAAGTAAACAATGTTTGGTTAGAAAAGCAAATCTGAGAAAACATATTTACATATTATCATCCCATTCTTATAAAGTTCAAAAACAAATAAAACACAGATATATGGTACACTTCCTTAGGTTCACATATGTGTGTGGTGAAACTTATGAAAAGAAGGTATGATTAATCAAAATTCAAAGGCAGAGAAGGGGATACAATTGATTTAAGGAAGCACAGGATTCAAACTATTGGTATAGCTTTATTTCCTTACCTAAGTGGTAGAATGTGGATATTTTATTATCATTGTATGTTAAAATGTCTTTATACTTCATTATGGTCTTTTATTATATACTTTACAATAAAATTTTAAAAATATGTGTTGAATAACTGAGGGAATACTAAGTATTTCTACTGGAGTAAATTGGCATGCTATATATCTGAATAATTTTGATCAGCATATATTGTTTGCTCCCTTATTTAATCTTTCATGTGTACAAAAATATCCTTTAGAACTTATTGGTCTAGACTTTGAGGATAGAGTAGGAAATGGGACAATGTTCTTCAGCAATGGAGCTTATTATCTAGCAGGCAGAAAAGGTAATAACCACATGCTGAAATATATAAACTTTTTTGTGCTGATAAATGTTCTGAAAAAAAAAGTGGGGCAAAAGGATCGTGAGTGAATTGGTAGTATTGCTATTGTGGAAGGGGTGTTTTATAGTAGGTGAAAAGAGAATCACTGTTCCAAGAGGTGATCCCCGGATGATCTGAAAACCCTGGCTATTTAAAGCTAAACAATGAGGACAGGACCCTGATCTAGTGGTGATGTATATGTTGCATTATTTGAGCGTACAATTCGAGCAACCAGCCAGTATTTCTTTTTCTCTAACAACTTTAAAGCAATAATGGGTAGCAGGGAATTAAAATACTTGTATAAATTATAATTGTGGAAATAGTAGTGGACTCACATTTAAGAGTCCTGGGTTCTAGGGTGGACAAGTTATGTCATTTTCTCCATCTTCAATGTTATTGGTTATAAAAGATAAGCATTGTATTAGATGATGTCTAAGGTTTTTTATAGCTCTAAAGGTGTGTGATGACAGAAAGATCAATTTGGAGCAAATATATTTTAAAGAAATTATTAGTTAGAGCAAGTAAAATACACATATCTGTATGTGTAAAACATTTTAAAATTAGCTTCTGGCCAACTGCCAACTGTAATGACCATTAGTAAACAAAAATATACTCCCTTAGATGTAAAACTACATTTTCTTTTAAAAGATGGAATTCTCATTAAAATATCTGGCATATTTAAATCAATGGTTTTGTTGCAGGGGTTTCATATGCATTATATTTTGATTATATTATATGACTTCATATTCTTAACGGGGTGGTCATTTGATGCAGTCATATGTTTTTATATTAGATGAGGATGTTTGCAAAAATTATTTGAGTCTCCACTAAATTGGGCAATAATTTCTCAGACTCTTATAAACCCAATGTTGTAGTATGGAGTCTTTGTAACAGGGAAAATAGAGGACAATCTGTTTTTACTTGCAGCTTGATTGCAATGTCTGCTTTTATATATAATTTTAGGAACTAGGCTACTATTCAATAATTTCATCAGTCAGCTTATCTCATATAATAAACAAAAGGTAGCCTGGGTCAACTTTTCATCAGTTTTCTAATTATAAGAATAATGCAACATCCTTGGCTTTTTATTTTGAGATAATTTCAAACTTACAGGGCAGCTGCAAAAATAATACAAACCCAATAGAGAGAACTCCAACATAACAGCTACCCACTCCAGATACACAGATCAACGTATTTTAACCTTTTGCAACTTTGTCATTCCTTCCTCCCTCCCTGCCCCTTCCCTCCCTTCCTCCCTTCCCTCTATTTACCTGCCTATCCATACATCCATCCATACATCCTTACTTATTTATCTTCTGAACATTTTAGAGCAGTGTTTTAGTTTGCCGAAGGGCTGCCAATGCAAAGTACCCATGTTTTGTTGGATTTTATAAAGGGTATTTACTTGGGGTAAAAGCTTACAGTTCCAAGGCCATGAAAGGTCCAACTCAAGGCACCATAAGAGGTACTTTCTCACCATAGTCAGATGCCACATGTTGAAGCAAGATGGCAGGCCATCTCTGCCTGGTCTTTGCCTTCCTCTCTGTCTGTATGGTCTCTCAGAGCTCAGCTGAGGGCAACCAGGCAAAGGGCTTTGTCTCTTACTGGGTCTTGTCTCTCAGGGTTGGCTGCTCCACTTTCTTCCCAAGGTCAGCTGCAAGATATCAGGCAAATAGCTTTTCTCTCCCTGGGGCCTCAGCTGCTTGAGCCTCTCCTTTCTGTCACATGGCAAGATAAAAAATGGCAGAGCTCTCTTTTCCTGTGTCTCCATTTTTTTATCAGACCCAACAAGAGGGTGGAGACTCTACCTGAGTCACACCTCACTGAGATAGTCCAATTGAGCAAAGGTCTCATACCCACTGGAGTGGGCCAGACCAAAAACATAATCTTTCTTTTTTTGGGATTCATAAAATAATTTCCAACTGCCACAAACAGATTGCATATATCATACTCCCTGAACCCTCATACTTCTATGTCCATTTCCTATGAAAAAGAATATTCACTTATGTAATTGCCTTGAGTGCAGTTATCATGTTCAAGAAATTTAACATTGGTATAAAGCTTACATACTATATTCTAAATTTTTCTTATGTCCTAATAATGTCCCTTTGAGCTTTTTCTCCTCCATTCTTAGATCCTATCCAATATAATGTATTGTATTTGTCATTATATCTTTAGTTTTACATTCTTCCTTTTAAAAATTAATTGTGGAAACACATGCAACATAAAACTTCCCATCCCAGCCCCTCCCAAGCAAACAATACAATGGGATTAATCACATTCACAGTGTTACAGTATCTTGACCAACATCCATTACTAAACTTTCCCTTTACCCCAAACAAAAACCCTACACTCATTTTGCATTAACTCTCTATTGCCCCTGCCTCCTACTCCTGGTAAACTGTATTTTATATTTCTATGAGTTTTCATATTCTCTGATAATTGTATGTAGTTACCATGGGGTTTAAATTTAACATCCTAATTTATAACAATCTTGTTTGCTTTAATACAAACTAAACTTCAATAGCATAGTGTTCCTTTACCCCTCCATTCTCCCACCTTTATGTTATTTTTATC
This sequence comes from Chaetophractus vellerosus, assembly GCA_004027955.1. NCBI lineage: Eukaryota > Metazoa > Chordata > Mammalia > Cingulata > Chlamyphoridae > Chaetophractus > Chaetophractus vellerosus. The sequence continues at coordinate 7,059 of PVKH010026856.1, forward strand.
ACAAAGTACTTATTTATATGTTATGAGTCTAAAACCATTGACATATCATTACATGATTTATGCATTTGCCTATAAGATCCTGTAAGGAGTAAAAAGTAGAGTTACAATAAAAAAGATAATAGTATTAGTATTTATATTTACCTAAGTCATTATCTTTACCAGAGATCTTTATTTCTTCCATGTGGCTTCAGTCAATTGTTAGTGTTGCCTTTCAATATGAAGGACCTTCTAAAGGAGGCTTTTCTTGTAGGGCTGGTCTAACAGTGATGGAGTTCCTTAGCTTTTGCTTACCCAAAAATGTCTTAATCCCTCCTCCTTTTTGAAAGACAGTTTTGCCAGATATAGAATTCTTAGTTGGCAATTTTTTACTCTCGGCACTTAAAATTTGTCTTCCCACAGCCTTCTTGCCTCCAAGATTTCTGATGAAAAATCAGTATTTAATCTTATTGAGGCTCCCTTGTATGTGACACGTTGCTTCTCTCTTGTGGCTTTCTGAATTCTCTATTTTTGGCATTCAAAACAGTTTGGTTATAACATGGCATGGTGTAGTCTATTTGGGCTTATCCTGTTTGGATTTCATTGAGTGGGTTGGATGTTGTTTTAGTTTTTCAGGCAGCTTTAAGCAAATACCATGAAATGGGTTGGCATAAACAATGGGAATTTATTGGCTTACAGTTTGAGGTCAAGAAAATGTCCAAATCAAGGCATCATCAAGGCAATGCTTCCTTCCCAAAGACCATCTGCCAGTGAACCTTGGCTTCACTGCCACACCAAGGCACATGACAGTGTCTGTTGGTCTCTCCTTTCAGTTCCAGGGATGGTTGATTTCAGCTTCTTGCTTCTGTGGCTGTTTTTCTCTTTGTCTGAATATCATTTCTCTTACAAAGGACTCCAGTAAGAGAATTGAGACCCATGCAGATTGACCTGTATGGATGCTCTCCATCAGAGTTTAGCCATACAATCAGTTTATAGAATAGCTCTAGGGAAAGTGTTGTGGTCTCCCTGCATCTTGTCTTGGGTATGCTCCTTGGCCCGAGGAAGTCTTCCATTTACTGGGACATGAATGTCCCCTTTTCTCTAGCAAACAGTTTTCTCATAGTCCTGGTACCGCACTTTATGTCCTCCAGCCAGCAATCCCTTGCCCCAGGCAGCCACTTGACTGCTGTCCCACAGTGTTCTGTAGGAGAGTTCTATGAGCCACCTTCTACATACATGACAAGTTCTGAGAAAGTGAGCCGTTGAGGTCACCACCAGAGAGATTGGGCCAAATATCTGTGCTCCCTCCCAGTATGTGTATGAGGGTTACCCTGTTCCCTCTGGACCCAGGACCAGGGGCCCGCACTGGAAGTGTGGGCCAGCTCAATGCTGAGTGGGTGAGGGGATGGGGAAGGGGCTAGTCAGGGCACCAGGAGATCCTATGACTTTTAAGTGACCTTTTACTTACTCGGTGCTCACCCAGGTACTACAGTCCTTTAACTTTTCTACTGCCTCTATTGATTATCAGTTTATGACTGTTGAATTGGAAAATGTGTCAAAGCAACTACAATACTAGTTTTAAAAAATTTTCCTCCTACATTGAAGTAAGTGGTAGAAACATTTTTCTCTATTATCATTTCACTGAATTGAAAAAATATTTGAATTGGATTTTTCAAAGGAAGTTACTTGAAACAAACATATTCTATCACATTTGAACTGACTGTGGATTTCAAAAAACCAGAGCTTCTTTGTGGCCAAGACTAGCTTCAAGGCTACAAATCAATACAAACACATGTTCTTAACCTTGATCCCATTCCTATGGGTCTGAACTCATTGTAAATAGGACCTTTTTGAGATGTTATTTTTCTTAAGGTATGGCCAACTGCATCAGGTTGGGCTCTAATCTGGATTACTAGGGTCCTTTATGAGCAAAATGAAGTTCAGACAGAGAAAGCCATGGGAAGATGCTGGATGGCAATGGAACCCATAAGAGAAAGAAGATGTTGCATGTGCATTGCCATGTGATAGGAAAGCCAAGGACCCAAGGATCTCAGGCAGCCAGTCCAGAATGCCACAGTCTTTGGGGAGAACGCATCACCTTGCAGACCCTTGGACTTTTCCTAGTCTCAAAACTGTGAGCCAATAAATTCTGTTGTTTAAACCACTATATGGTATTTGCTTTAGCATCTGTGGTATGAAGACATAGGGGTCGAATTATATTTAAGTATGATTTCAATTATAGGAGTTGACATGAAAAGAAAAGATTGTCTTGGTTATAAATAACTAACACCCTTCACATTTTGCAGAAATGAAAAATGATGAGCAGGTTGAAGGGTGATGTATGTATTAGAGGAAAGATGAAGAGCTAGTTTATTATCATGCTAATCGAGTAGAGTAAGGTTAATTTTTCATATAATCATTGGTTTTAATAAATGCATTTAAACCCCTTCTACTTGTTAGTGAGAAATAGTATGCCTCAAGTTCCAAAATGTGGGATCCAGTAGCATTTTTAAAGATGTGTTTCATTGGATACTTGTCCTATGTGATGTTTTGTTGGACAAAAAGCGTTTCATTGTCAAATCAACTTGGAAATTCCAGCATACTATTTTCACCTCCCAGAGAGTAACATCACACATCCCTACATAAAAGGCTCCAAAATGCCAGTTAAATAGAAATCTGTTTAACTTTGCTTAACTAAGTTTTCTCTGTGATATTTGTCTATGGGTCTCTTTTTATTATGGCTATTTTTTTCATGCCATGCCTATTACCATTCTATGGAACTAGGATTCTGAGAAACACACTTTGGGGAAGATTTTAGTGGTAATAGTTTTAGGTAAGGCTCTCAGTTTTCACTATAACAATAACAATAGCTGACATTTATTTAGCATTTATGTGTCAGACACTGCTCTAAGCTATATATATATGTATTAATTTGTTAAGCCCTGTAAGAACCACAGTGTCATTTATTTTCATTTTCTACATTTTAGATATGAGGAAACTGGGTCTCTTAATGGTAGAGTAAGTTGCTCAGGACTACACAGCTGCAAGTGAGGACTCTCGACTTGAACCAAGGCAGTCTAGATCCAGGGTCTACACATGTTGCCCCTAATTTTCCAAGGTCTCAGTTTGCTTTTCTGTTTGAGATTTCACTCAGTCTGTTTTTCTGCATGTCAAATTCCACATTTGTCAAAAGGATGCGGAAAAAAAATAACATTACAACATAATTGCTAGTACCTATTATACACTGGTTTTTAGTTAAAATAACAAACTATTCTCTCTCATATGGAATTGTATTTAGGGCCTGAAATAATTATTTCACTTTCATGAGCCTTTCTTGTTTGTTGATATTAATCTAAGACTGTTTTGTATTTAGTTTACATGTTCAGATAAATACATATAGCATAAGTTTTACATTAAATTTTTCCACAGTTTTATTTTGAAAGTGATATTTCTGCATGAAATAAATATTTAAGTTTTCTTACAGCTTTGAGATTCTATGATTAATTAACCTGATAATGGAATCTACTGTAACTTTAGAGACTCACCATGAGTAGATTGAGGCTAACTACAATAGACAATAGACATGCTGGGGAAGCAAATAAATGAAAATTGTAGTCACCTTTTTTTGAGCATCTATTAAATATCAGATACTATACTGGATTTAGAAGCCTTGAAATAATTATTAATATTTCCAGTGTAAATATTATTGAGAAACTGAGGTTCATGAAGATTAAATAAGTTGCTGAAATTCATAGAGCTAATAATTGAAATCCTAGGCACTTTCCCAACTACCACTACCCATGCCAAACTAAATATTTAAAGTGCATTAAACATTTCTTTTAATCAAGAGTGCAGAGGCTTAAATCATAAATATTTATTTTTATATTCAAGAACATCTCTCTATTTCATAGAGGCAGAACAGCTTAGTGGTATGTATTGGATGTGTTGATAAATATTTTAAAACAAGTGATAATTGTTAAATTTATAAATTTTCTGTAAAATGTAGCATATGGTTCTATGAAAGGTATCGGATTGTCTCTTATTGTCCACCTTGGGCTCCAGAATCCTGACTATAATAGCCAGGTAAATCTATCTCAAAAAATACCTAGACAAGAATTTTGATTAAAAAAAAAAAGAAACTTTTCATGGAGGATGATTTAACTTGAACTCAATGAAATTTAGAAACATTTTATTAGAAAATTTATATAGGCATAAGAATATATTACAAATATAAATTGTGTATATAAAATATGATTGTTTTATAAACTTCCTAGTATGCATTGCTGTGAAAATGAGGAGAATCCTGGCTCACTCCATCTGAGAGAATGAAGGGAAGCATTGTTTTCTCCCATTGCTCCTCTTACCATCTCTACATCAATGACTTCCAGGCTTATAACTCCTGTCAAATTTTCTCTATAAGGCTCCAAACAGGATATCCAATTTGACATTTATTTGACAGTTCTCCTTGGATCTTTCATAAGATTTTTAAACTCAGTGTATTCAAAAGTGGGAATATATTGATCATTATTTTCTCCTAGATCCACTCTTCCTTTAGGTTTCCCTAATTTAGCACATAGCAATTTACACAATTACTGAAGACAGACACATGGGCATCATCCTTGATTGCTTATTTTCACCAATTCTGCACAACCAACTATTACCATTTCTTTCCTCCTTCCCTAATAACCTTCAACTCGGCCCATCTCTCTCCATTCCCATTCCCGCCACCCAAGTCTAAGCAAAGCCATTTCTTACCTGGATGCCTTCATTGGCTTCTTTCGTGGCTTCACTATACCCAGTCCTGCCACTGACCCAATCCTTTCTCCTCACTGTAGCTAGAGAGATCTTTTTAAAAAGTAAGATTTATAGTGTAATGAAAATTTCATAAAATTGACTGAAGTGATGACAACACAATTCTGTAATGAAACTGAGAACCACTGAGTATAGACTATGGATGGATTATACAAGTGAATCCTGTGATGGATGATAGACTATGGTTAACAATACAAATATCAGAATGTTCTCTCATGAACTATAACAAATGTTATAACATGTAACATATATATATAACATATAACATGTAACTAATACATGATGTTAATAATAAGTTGGACTATGGAAAAGATATACAAAATGTAAGCTATTGACTATGGTTAGCAGTAATATTTTTATGATATTCTTTCATTACTTGTAACACATGTTCCACAACAATGCAAGGTGTTGGTGGTACGGTGATATATGGGAATCCTGTATGTTATGCATGATTGTTTTGTAAACTCACAACTTCTCTAAAAAAAGAAACTAACATTTTATCCTGTCACTTCTGTGCTTAAAACTGTATCATATCCAAAATTGTAAATATGGCCTACAGGGTTCTGCCTTACACTTTCATAATTCCCTGCCTGTACTACTCTAGCCATTTTGATCTTCTTTTGACTCCTGTAATTTTACATATTCTTTTTTCTCTTCCTTGACTTTGCTTGTTATGTTAGTTGGAATTAAAGTCTGCTGTGTGTCAGAAAATAAAAAAATAATTGCTTAAAAAAGATAGTTGATTTCTCTCTTACATAAAAGTTCGAGTAGGGACATGTTCATTGACACCAAGAATCCTTTCTTGATGTCCCACCATGCATGACCTCAACCTCATGGTCCAAGATAATGGTATCTGTGATCCAGGCAACAGGATGGAAAAGGGACACAGCAGAAGAGGTTCTGAAGGGCTGCATATTCTAGGCCTTAACATTCTTAGAAGCTGTTATTTAGTAATTCTATCACCCATGGGAAAGATAGTCTTTATATTTGGGTGATAGGTGTCCAGCTAAAAAAATTGGGCTAAACAAGTTTCTTTAAAAGTGACCTTTTCTGATGTATGTTGTATCTGGATCTGTCTCCTTGAAAATATGCAGTCATCCTATTACCTGAGAAGAAAGAGATAATGGTTATGAGAGAGAGCAGAAGCCTGGGTCACCCATCTTCCATCTCTGCCCCTTTGTAATGGTTTGAGTTTGATTTAATTATGAATTCCAAAAATATAGATTAGATTATGTTTGTAAACTAATCTGTTCATCTGGGCATGATTAAGTTAG
>PVKH010026857.1:0-13128 GCA_004027955.1 Chaetophractus vellerosus
CCCACCCCACCTTTTTTCCCCTTATAAGAATACAAATGGTGAAAATTAGCAGTCTGCCATTATTTTCTCTTTTAAAGGTCAACATGGTATAATAGTATATTTAACTTTCAAGTTAATAACTTTTCACTGTTAATATCTCAACTAAATTATCTTTCCCTCCACCATGAATTTGTTGGTTTCCCTGCCCCCATGCAACCTCATTTTTCAATGATTTATCTAACTTATCATTTAATATATGTTGTTGTGAATATGTGGTTAATATCTAGTCCTACCACTGTATTGATCCTGTAATTTGCTTAAAGACAATGATTTGTTATTTCTTCACACAATTATATAGTGAGGGCATAACATAATGCCTGGGACAAACATATATTTAATTCCAAAAATATTTTTGAAGGAATGGTAAGTCACAGAATAAATAATAGTTACTAGGAATTGTTAGCAATTATATGCAATTTTATATTTAATTGACTTTATTTAAATGCAATACATGTACTAAATCTTTATTCTCCTAACAGCTTGAAGAAGGGTTTCTATTATTGCCCCATAATGACAGTGAGGAAACAAAGGCACTTCAACTCTAAGGACTCTGCTCAAGCCCACATAGATAAGAGTGATACATGGAATGGATGTGGCTCAAGCAGTTGAGCTCCAGCCTCCCACATGGGGCAAACAGATGAAGGAGCCAACTCAGGGAAGCAGATGTGGCTCTGTGGATGAGGGTATACCTCCCACACACAAGGTCCCAGGTTCAGTCCCTTCCCCTCAAAAAGAAAAAAAAAAGTGATACAAACCTAAGCTTCCTGGCTAAGTCTCTGGTTTAAGCACTTTAGTATATAGAATAAAATGACAGACTGATCTTCTACTTTTCTCACTGCATTATCAGGCTCTAGAAAATGTCATAGGAAGTGTTGAAAGACTTCAATTTGTGAATTGTGGAAATGGGAGAGAAAATGGGAACTATGTAAGAAGTATAGTATTAGATAACTAAGTTTCCATTGTTTTTGGCCAATTATTCAATTGGTTGATACTTGTAGAATTTGCAGTTTTTGAGCCTGAGTGATCAATATCAAAGATATTAAAAGAAGAAGAGGTAGAATCATCATCATCATCATTATTATTATAAGAAGAAAAGGAGAAGAAGAAGATGATGATGACAATGGAGGAGGGGGAAGCAAAAAGATTCTAAAAGTAAAACAAGCTTTAGAGAGGATGTGGAGAAATAGGACTATGCATTCATTATTGATGGCTATGCAAGATGGTGCAGCCACTGTGCAAGACAGTTTGACAGTTCCTCAGAAAGGAAAACTATAGAACTACCATATGACTCAGCAATCCCACTGATATTAGGTTGGTGGAAAAGTAATTGTGGTTTTGGACCATGAATTTTAAATCATAAAAACTAGGCTGAAACACATCTTTATTAATCAAAATAGGAACCATTACAATCACATTTTTGCCAACAAGAAATAAGTTTGTTTATTCTTGTATTATAAAAATTTGACTAACTCTTGGAAAGCATTTTCTGCATGGTGCTGGTTGTGGAAGTGTTTTTCCTGCAAAAAGTTGTCAAGATGCTTGAAGAAGTGGTAGTTGGTTGGTGAGAGGTCAGGCGAATATGGAAGATGAAGCAAAATTTCAATACCCAATTCATTCAACTTTTGAAGCGTTGGTTGTGCGACACGCAGTTGGGCATTGTTGCGGAGAAGATTTGGGCACTTTCTGTTGACCAATGCCAGCTGAAGGCATTGCAGTTTTCCTTGCATCTAATCGATTTGCTCAGCATACTTATCAGATGTAATGGTTTCGCTGGGATTCAGAAAGCTGTAGTGGATTAGTCTGGCAGTAGACCACCAAACAGCAACCATGACTTTTTTTTGTGCAAGTTTGGCTTTGCAAAGTGCTTTTGAACTTCTTCTAGGTCCAACCACTGATCTGGTCATCACCAATTGTTGTATAAAATGCACATTTCATCGCACATCACAATCTGATCAAGAAATGGTTCTTTTTTGTTGTGTGGAATAAGAGAAGATGACACTTCAAAATGATGATTTTTAAAATTTTCAGGCAGTTCATGAGGCACTCACTTATTGAGCTTGTTCACCTTTCCAGTTTGCTTCAAATGCTGAACAACTTTAGAGTGGTTGATGTTGAGGTCTTTGGCAACTTCTTGTGTAGTTGCAAGAGGATCAGCTTCTATGATTGCTCTCAATTGGTCATTATCAGGTCCTGATGGTCAGCCACTATGCTACTTATCTTCAAGGTGCTCATCTCCTTTGCAAAACTTCTTGAACCACCATTGCACTGTAGGTTCATTAGCAGTTCCAGGCCAAATGCATTGTTGATGTTGTGAGTTGTCTCCACTGCTTTATGAGCTATTTTGAACTCAAATAAATAAGAAAATAGCTTGAATTTTCTTTTTGTCTAACATCATTTCCATTGCCTAAAATAAATATAAAATAAACAGCAAGTAATAAGTCATTAGAATGTGCATGAAAATGATGTATAACCTAAAGACATTATTTAAGAATGCATTCCAATATCAAATGGCAAATTTCAACAATGCAAAACTGCAATTACTTTTGCACCAACCTAATACTTTTATTCCCCAAAGAATTAAAAGCAGAGACTCAAACAAATATTTACACACAGATGTTCATCATTACATTATTCACAATTGTTAAAAGATGGAAGCAACCAGAGTCTCCATCAACTGATCAATGGATAAATAGAACGTAGTTTATACATACAATGCACTATTATTTACTCTTAAAAAAGCATGAAGTCCTGGTACGTGGGACTACATGGATGAAACCTGAAGATACCAAATGAGTGAAATACGCCAAACACAAAAAGGCATATGTTGTATGATCTCACTGTTATGAACTAATTATATAAACAGAGTTAGAATCTGTAATATAGGTTTCCATGAAAGAGAGCGTGAATAGGGAATGGGGAGTGAAGGCTTATAATATACAGGATTTCTATTTGGAATGATGGAAATGTTTTGGTATTGGATGGTGATGATAGTGACACAACATTGTGAACATAATTAAAAGCATTGAAATATATATATCTTAAAGTGTTTACAAGGGGGAAACTGGATTGTATATATATTTGCTAAAAGAAAAAAATCAAAAATAAATTCATGAAACTACATTACACAGTGAACCCTAAGTTAATCAATGGGCTATAGTTAATAGAACAATTATTAAGAAATGTTCTTCACCAAGGCAAGGTGTTAATAATAGTGTGGTATATAGAAACTCTATTTTATGCTCTGTAAACATATAACTTCTCTAATAAAGAAAAAAATATTAAGTGGACAAGACTAGTTATATCTACAATGGTTTTGAAGTTCCATTATATTTTCAAGGTGTAATACTAGAACCCTAGAAATATATTTTTCTGGCAACTGTGAGGATTTCCAGAAAAGATGTATTTGAGGCTACAGCATTGGATACAATTTGAAAGGAAATATAAAAATTGCACTTCCACTTAGGGCATAGGAATCCACAAAGACCATTTCCTCTACCTTAACAACCTTACACAACCTTTAATATAAACAATTATAACTGTTCTTGAACCCATCAGAAAGATGAGGTGGTAAATATTAAAGAAATCTAATTCCAAGGAGCGACAAGTGCCTCAGAGATATGATGAGAAAAATGAAAGATTTCACCTTTCACAGAGGGAAGGAGAAAGATTGGCCACTGTGTAAGCAGACCAGGAGAATACAGATACATTTTAAAAATTGTTAAAGTCAAATGTGAGCTACAGTGCTAATTGGGATAAAAGAGTTAGCACTGTATTCATGGGGCTTGCATTCCTTCTCAATGGATGATTGAGATATTGGACTACACTCAATATCTTCTCTGCAGGTCTATACCAAGTGTTTATGAGAAAGACTAGGTACTGGCTATGAGACCTTCAGACAAGGTCACTGTGCAACCCACAATACACCAAATATCCTCCTTCTCCTTTCTTACTAAATGAGGAACTGCTATTACTTTACCAAATATAACTTTATTCTCTTTAGTTGGCCTAAAAATAGATAAACATATATTGATACCAAATAATAGGATTGTTCATGCATTCTATCAGCATCAAAATTAATTTTTTTAAAATGTTTCTTCCTTTATGCCCTCTCCCTAATTACCCAGGTTGTCTAGAATCTATATTTATTGCATTCCTCTTCTCTTTATTTGCAATTAGAGATTCCATTGATAAGCATTTACTTTTCAATAATATATTTTTGATTAATCTCTCATGTACCTGCATTGTGTATTTTCTTATATTTATAAACTTTTTAAATGTTCTGGTCATTTTTATGAGCAGTGCCAGGCTTGCTTTCATTTATTAACATTTCTGTGATTTAGAAAATGTATCTTGTTTGGTGGTGTTGGCAATGATGGCCAAGAGATTCTCTAACTTTTCAGCTAACGATAATTTCAGGGAATGATAATATTTTAATTAAATACAGAATACTCAAAACTCTCATGTTTTAGAAAGCATTCATGATATTATTAAATAAATGTAAAATAAACTTTGGAAGATATGAAAACACTAGACTATTTGCATGGTCCCTTTTTACCCCCGTGTATATCAGTGCATATTATATTTTATGTAAGATTTGGTCTTAAGTATTTCTAAGACAAAATGAAAGCATTGCTTTTTATTTGCAAAAGATTGATGTTATATAATAGCAAAAATGGAGTATATTTATTGAGCACATACTGAATGCCAGACAGTATTTGAAGTGCTTTAGGTATGTAATTAAAATAGTGTATCTCTACAAGATAATTCTTAGGTAAGCTCTTAAAATATCTAAAATTTAATCTCAGCTAAAGGAAAGTCTTCCTCCTATTTGTTCAGAAAAGTCTTAAGATTTATCCTCTATTTTCTCTATCTAAATTAAGTTGACTCATGTCACTTTGCTTCCGGAAACCTACACATCTTCTCATCCCACTAAGAGCAAAAATCAAAACTTTACATATGCTTACAGATCCAACATGATCTTGCCCCTCCTCCTTTTGGTATGAAAACATCCTAACAGAGGATGGCAAAAAAAATCAAACTAATCACACTAATTAAGGGATACTACTGTGTTTAAATAGAGACCAATAACACCCAAATAAGAAAGGAAGAAAAGATGTACTTAAAAATACAGCATCACTGTAATTTCAGTCACCTGGAGCCCTCCCTCTTCTGCATGGCTCTAATTAGAGTGTTTTTCACCTCTTTGTTCCCAAGGCTATATATGAGTGGATTCAGCATGGGGATCACCATATTATAAAACAGAAACCACTTGACTCTTTCCCAAGGAGTAGGACTTCTTGGGCTTTAAATAAGTGAAAACATTGTTCCATAAAATATAGTGACTCTCAGGAGGTGTGAGGCACAAGCAGAGAAGGCTTTATGTTTTCCTGAAGTGGAAATAATTTTCAGGATAGTAGAAAGAATGGACTTGTAGGACACAGAGGGTGTGATTAGAGATACCATTATGTTTAAGCTAGTGAGAATGAACATTAAGATTTCAGTGTCATGAGTATCAGTGCAGGAGAGGGCTAAAATCAGGGTTAAGTCACAGGAAAAGTGATAGATTACATTGGAGTTGCAGAAATTCAAGTTGTTAATACAAAAAACATTGACCATGGAGTCAATAAAGCCAATCATATAGCACCTAGTGATGAGGATGCGGCAGAGTCTTGTGGACATAATAACTGGGTAATTAAGAGGATTGCAGATAGCAACATAGTGGTCATAGGCCATAGAAGCAAGAACATAAAATTCAGTGACACCCAAGAAGACAGAAAAATGAATCTGTATGAAGCAGCAGCCCATGAATGAACTAAACTTGGTAGAAGTCAGTAGGTTCTTTAAGGTTTTAGGTGTGATGACTGTTGAGTAACTGAGATCAAGGAGTGACAAGTAACTGAGGAAAAAGTACATAGGGGTGTGAAGCTGAACATCCAAGTGAATTATAAGTCTCACCCCTGAATTCATAATAAAAAGTAGTTTTCAAAATCTGACTGAAAAAAATCTTTGTTTGACTTCCAAATAAGTATTAGGTATAATTCAGCATTTGAATATATATTATATATAATATATATAATATATATTACATATTATAATAGAAATATATAGTAATAGAATTATATATTATATATTATAATAGAAATCCATATTTAATGCATAATTGGAATAATCTTGTCACTAGTATAAATACCTCCTTTTATTAACAAATTTATTCAGATGAAAATATTATTCATCATAGATAATATTATTGTACACATTTTTTAGATGAAAATAAGGGCACAGAAATTTAAGTAACTTACAGAGTCATATTCACTGTTGGCCCTGTGATTCTACCAAGATTGGTTGATCCAGAGATCATGATCATAACTCTATATTCATACTTATAAGTAATTTCATAAAAACAGAAATAATCTGCTTGATAAATAATAAGCAATGATAGAGTTTAATACATATATAACATTATGTAATAAAATACCATATCATAAATTGAATCTTTAGACCACATTACTGGTGGACATTAATTTTATAGGCCATATATTACTCTTAAAATTTAGAAAATATGTTCTTATGTCATAATTTAAATCAAATGTATTCCAAGATTATATTTTCAGTATATTACTAATTATATCAATTCTATGTGTGAATTTTTACAACCCTGGCATTATTAGGTAAGGTCTAAATAATATATATATATATATATATATATATATATATATATATATATATATGCACACACACATATAGTTATTTATATATATGTATGTCCTTCTAAAACTATGCCCATTTTCTGAGAAAACTTAAAACACTCTACCTTTGAGAATAATATTTTCTACAGCCATTATGCCTCCAGAAATTTGTCAACCTCAAGATTTTCTCACAAATAAAATATGAAACACTTTAAGCAGCCTGACATTTCTGCAATATGATATTTGTTTTCTTTGAGATTACTTCTTTTCTCATGCATATATATATATATTTGTTCTGAAGTAAAAAAAAAATCAATCTAAAGCTTTTGTTCAGGTCCTGGTCAAATTTAAAGTTCACCTGGAAATTATGTCTCACAAATATACCAGGGAAATAATGTGAACACAGAGCCAGAGAATCGCTAGCCTTTCACACTGACAGCGTCACGACACCTCTTCCATTGAGGATTGCTCAATGAAGATTACTTGGCGTCTTCCAAAGATTAATGCATCCATGTAAAATTTGTTCCACAGAGCTTCTTATATCTTAAAATCCACATAATTTTGAGTCTCATTTTTTTTTGTATATATTTTTTGATACTCTAATTCATGTGTGGGTAAAAGAGAAGGTATTTCTAAAGAAATAATGTATCTTTGGGTGACAAACCAGAATATTAACCACCAGAGATAGAATAGCACATTTTTCAAAATGAAATATTTTTATATTTAAAAGTGTGAAACAATCATATGGAGTAAACATTTTTATTATGCAGAAAATTGAATACAACAAAATTCCAAAGGATGAAATTGAAATCTTTCATAAATGTTAATTTTTTGATGTATTTTCCACCAATTATTTTCCTTTGTGCATATAATGCATATTTATATGAATATTTATGTTCCCATACTTTTTATCACATTGTATATTTAGTAATATCCTCATTTTATTATTAATTTTTTAAAATTAACAACTTTATTTCAAATTCACAAAAATAAAAGACCAGAAAAAGGCAGCCAACAGGTTATGGAAACATTACTATAAAAAGCTCTTTTTTTTAGGCCCTTTTATCTCACCCAATTTCAATTGCTAACTCAGTTTTTCCCCTCATGTTCAGAAAGATACATAAACACATATTTATTAAATGACATTATCAAGGTCTCCTTACTAATGAAAAGAATATGAAGAAAAGAAAAAAGTGCTTAATCATATTCATAGCTCAGAAAACCAAACCCCATATTCTTTTTTTACATTGAGAATTAATATAGTACTAACTTTGCTTTTGCTACAAAGATATAACAATGTTGTTGTTCACTATAGTACATAAATTATGTTAGTTATTATTTTTCCATGTAACACTGCATTCTTATAACCCTGTAGCAGAACATTCCAGTTTTATTTTATTAACCAGAGTCCTCATCTAATTCCAAAATCATTGTTATACATTCCCAATATAATCCTCCTGCTGTCCTCCAACTAAGAATAATCTTCCTACACAACTTGCTTCAGTCACAATCACATCCATAAATCAACAGTGATTGTTACATTCATTATAATATGAAACCATCATGTCCTTGATGGTAACGAATATTGTATTACTGATATGAACCAAATACAATGAGTGGACTCATGGAGTTGGACTATGAAGTGTATGTTGGTGGGAGATGGAATGTGGGGTGAGAAAGGGGAGAATTTGCTGGATGTATGTAGAATGTTTAATAAGGTCAAATGTAAATATGTGGTAATGGATGGACTTGATGGTAACACATTATTATTAGATATTTATATTAAATATTGAACTATATTATATTAAACTTATATAAAAACAAAATTTCATGTATTTTGCATTGGCTGTGGTGTATAACTAACTTCTTTCTATGTGCTTGCACCAGCTGACTAATGGGCACTTTTGAGGCATTTCAAGGAAAATATGGTGGAATTTTAGTATATTAGCTTTTATTAAATTAAAAGAAACATGAGAGAAAAACATAAAAATTAGTGCTTAGATGAGTAAGTATTTTATAATAAATTTAACAGTGAAAGTTCACTTTCTCCATATATAACCAGGTAAATTTTTTTCTTATGAATATTGCACTAGTGAACAATAATATGAAATATTTATGTAGATTTAAAAGAAACTCATTTACAATGAAAACTATTCACACTGAAATATCAGGAGAGAATTTGATGGAATGGATCAAGGAGTTACAAAATTATATTATATTATATATTTCTTGAGTTTTTTTAAAGCACAATTCTTCTCCTCATCAAAAATTCAGTGAAACTGAGATAAGCTTACTGGGTTATTTAAAAGCCAGAATCAATTTATTTCACAATTGGAGACCTCAGGTTTTAAGCCATATGGGAGACTAGTGGAGATTATGTTATTGCCACCCTCAATAGGGTCTGCTTACTCCTTGCAAAATAACCAAGACAGAGTATTTCTTTCCAGCATTGAAATAATTTTTTATAACCTTTAATTGTATTTTCAAATAATGGAAGTAAAAGCTGAAGAAAGAATAACTTACAACACTAATTTTACAACAACTCTTTCTTGTTGAGTGCTTCTTGCTGGGATGGCAGCATATCGTCTCTAATAGTAAAATCATTATGACAGAAGATGAGTGAGAAACAGAAAGGAAACATGACTTCTTTGTCCTACTTTTCAACAAAATTAGAACTTTATCCCTGACAATTATTCACTTTCATCATCTTAGAAAAAATTTATTCCTCTTTTTATTTTTGTCAAATTTTGTTTTATGTGCTTTGAAGCTCTGTTAAGGAATTTATGAATTTTCTGAAAAATTGGGTCTTTTGTTATTTTATACTGTCCTTCCTATCTCTAGAATATAGAAGTCCACTTTTTCTAACGGTAGTGTTTCAACTGTAGTATTTATATGCACATTTACAGATATATGTTTGTATATCTTATTATTATTCACCTATTATAGATATCACATAGTTGGTCTTACATTTTAATAGAGTCAATTACTGTGAAAAATTATTATATATATACATATAAAGTTACTTTAAAATCCTTGGATGTTAACTCAAACTTTGGACTTATCTTCAAAACTGTGTCTATTAACTTTTTTCATTAATATGGTTTACATTTTCTTGATTTGTCTTATGTTTGTACTTTTTATAATAGATTACACTTTATGAATGATATGTTGTTTGGAAAGAGTCTAGAATATTTTGCTTTTCAATAAGCAGTGTTGAGCTTTATTCTGGCTGACAAATAAATGGCTAGCAATGTTTTTTTACACTCTCAGGCTTCAAATTATTCTTTGTTAAAAAGATCTATTTGGTGTGATTAGTCTTGTATTAGTCTTAAAGCATAGTATTTACTATAGGGCCAGGGTCCTTACAATTCTAATTTGTGGCTTTTTTTGGTCTTAACTTCTTGCCTGACATATTTGTTGTATTTGCTGGGCCATAATTCCAGATTCTCCCAGCCCTTCATGACCTATGCTGTTTGTGTTCTGCTCTCAGCCTTGTAGTAGCCTCTCTTACTAGCTCTAGTTATGTTCCATTTGTGCATCTACAGCTCAGACTTGAGCTAAAGTCCTACTGGAAATCCCAGTACTTATATTCAGGGTACATTTTCATACCCCACCTTTAATGTTATACCTTCAAAAGGTGAAGACTCCAATGTGTGTCTCTTCTGCTTATGCAAGAACTTTATTCTCTGCTGGCACTCTATCTCACTGGCCATCAAGCAGTACAGAAATGCAGGGTCAACTTGATTCCCTTCTCATATAATTCCATTATCTTATGGATAACTGACCTATTATGCCTCTTGTCCAAAGCCTGAAAACACTTTCTATGTGCATTTTGTTCATATTTAGAGTCATTTATTATCAAAGGGAATTCTTCTGCCCCTCACAATGTCATGGCAGAAGCAAAAATCAGACCAAAGATTATAAATATCTTCTGATGTAACTGTTGATGTTTTTTGATCCTATAGGTCATAACATCATTTCATATGTTGCTTATCTGCCTCTTTCTTCTTCTCATGCATTATCATTGGTTTTTCCTTTTTGATAGTTTATAAAGAGTGGTTCTTTATCTTTCTATCCCTTACAATAAAGGCTATTGAATTTTTGTTTTCTTTTAATTCATTAATTTTTCATTTGTTTCACCATTTTGTTTCTCCTAATTTTACATGGCAATCATAATTAATCAGATTCTATTATTGGAATAAAAAATCTTACATAAGCTAAGTAAAGAATAAGTGAATAGAGAGATAGTAGCCTCAATATATTCCTAAAAGAATGCACTATAATATTAAATAAGTTTTTCCTTTTAGTATAACATTCACTAATGTAAATTATTATAAAGTGAATTATGCAGGTGTCAGATCCATACAAATTAGTTAAGAGAGGAAAAAAAATGTAAAAGCAAATGTATATGTATACATATACATTCACACACAGAGACCTCATGACTTGAGCTAGCTTCAGTCACTCCCAAAACTATAGACTGATTCTATTTATAAGAGGCTTGTTTTTAATATATCAGATATCAGAATTTTCTAATCAGTCATCCTGAATTATTTAAGTCATATATGCAATGTATAACTCTGTTTATACCCATAGTTAGTTATATCCTAACTATTTAGTAAATATGTCATTTGAGAAAAATAAATCTGTAAATTATTATGCCATATTTAATATATGAGGAATATTTTGAAAAATAATCCTAGAAGTATAATTTCAACAAAACTAATATTTTTGAATACCAATAAGGAAATGGTTGCCCATTTACTAAGGAAAGATACAAACTTGGAAAACATGAGTATGATAGAATCCTTGACCTTGATGAATTATTATCCATGTGTTTTCACAAGTAAATCACAACAAAAGAAAATGATCTTTTCATAACATGTGTATATAAATTCATGCATCTTTAAATACATCCAAACACCATGCCTAGATATGATCAAAATTTTGTATGATATACATTTGTTGGATTCTGTGAAGAACACAAATATGACTAGACAACTTCTTCTGTCAATGAGTTTATAGCCTTCTTACACAGAGACAAATATCACACACATCCATATTCACTCAATATATTGTAAAAGATCTTCATCAAATTTATCTTTGATTCTTTTCAATACATATTTCATATGTGTTGGCCTAACTCATTTCTCGAATTACTACTCAATTTTTCATGCACAGTAGAGACAGAACTAAAAGATAAACCCTTTCTAGTGATCATGTTGAAAAAATGTCTGGGAGAATGCATTCATCAGGGTTAACATTAAAGAAAAATTATTCAGCCCTGAAATTCTCTCTACTTGGGAAAAATAATTTTCCTTTTAAGATGACAGATTCATTATTAGCAAAAATTTTCTTATTTACTTGGAGATATGAAAAACTCTATATATACATCCACATTACTCCAGGAATTATTCTGCAGCTAGCATTTCATTTATCTACACATACAAACACACACACACATATTTGCTTATTAAGTCCCTGAAGTTAGAGTCACACTATAGTTACTGAGCTATTAAACTCTGCTGTTTTTTTTAAGATTAATTTTTTATTTATTATGTATCTCCCCTGTTTTGGTCAGCCACAGGCGTGTCTTTTGAAATACACCAAAGATTGGTCAGTCCTATAAAGGGTATTTATTTGGGGTAGAAGCTTACAGTTACCAGGCCACAAAGCATAAATTTCTTCCCATACCAAAGTCCCCGTGTTGGAGAAAGATGGCTGCTGACGTCTCCAGGGTTCAGACTTCCGGATTCCTTTGTTCCCAGGGCTGTGTTTCTCTCTGGGCTTAGCTTCTGTTTCCTTCACGAGTTCAGCTGTATACCATGAGGCTTTCTATGCGTTGCGTCTCTCCACAAGGCAGCTGTAGATTATCGGGCAAACGGCTCACTCCAACATCAGAACTGCTTCTCAAATCTCCTTCTCCAAATCTCTGCTTTTCTCAATCTCTGCTCTGCTTCCTCTTGTCTAGCCTTTAATACTTGAGACCATGCCACCGAGGGGTGGGGCTCAATGTCTCACTGACACTGATGTGGCAGTTAATGCCCTACTCATGACTTAATCATGCCCAGATGAACAGATTACTTTACAAACATAATCCAATCTATATTTTTGGAATTCATAATTAAATCAACCTCAAACCATTACATTCCACCGCTGAATTCCAAAAATACATTACAATATTCAAAAAACCTTAAATTAGTAACAATTGCAAGTACAAAATCATATCAAAATCAGTTCAAAGAAATACAGTTTGTCTTCAGGCAAAATTCCTTCTAGCTGGAGAACTCTGAAACTTACAAAGAATTTAACTGCTTCCAAAACACAAAAGGAAAGACAACATATACACATTTAAATTAACATAAGGAGAAAATTGAGATGTTAAACATAAGTCATGGATTTT
>PVKH010026858.1:0-13248 GCA_004027955.1 Chaetophractus vellerosus
GGCAGGGCAAAGAGCTGCCACGGACAGGCAAAAGCCGCCACGGGCAGGGCAGGTCGCCTGCGAATCGAGCACAGCCAGCCACCCGCGAACTGAAAAGCCGGCCGTGATGGAAGCAGAAGCCGTCCACAAGCGGGGAAAGCCGCGCCTGCGCAGTGACCAAGTCTCGGCGCGTCGCCGCAACGGGGGAGAAGGGGAGATATGTAATAAAATAAATAAATCTTTAAAAAAAAAAAAGAATTATGGAATATTGCAATAGCCATCTATGAGACTTGTGGCCTCTTTACTTTCCCACTTCAAGTCCATGATCACAGAACTTTTGTCCTAAAAATAAAAAAGCACACACTTTAACTCTTCTGTGTAAGCATCTCTTTTGTGCACTAGGCTCTATGTACGTTTTGGCAGCATTCTATTATTTTCAGCTTCATCTCCAACAGCCCCACATATGCCATCCAAACGAAACCATTTGTTGCTCTTCAAAGATTCTTTCCTTCATGTCTTTGCATAGACACTGCTTTCATTTAGAATTCCATTCTTCTCCAGTTCTAAATTCTCTTGACTTGATGAACAATTGCTTTTCTTCAAGATTCATCACAAATGTTCACTTTGATGATGAATGGTTTTCAATTTGCCAGAGTTCTGGTTGCTTTTTTCTTTCTTTGATCCCATTGCACAGCATTCTATTAATACCCTGCCGTAGAAATTGCTATCCTGTATTTAACTTACCTCATCTGGGTCTGCTCCCCACTGCCGTAATATAAGTTCTTCCAGTGTGGGGACTTTGTATAATTCATTTTTGAATTTTAGAGTGGCACATAATAGTTTATTAAAAAAAAGATGATTAAGTGAATTAATTATAAGCAGAAAAGTATCGTAATTTATTAATTTTTGGTATTCTCTTGTTTTGTTTTTAGAGAAATCAATATAATATTGAAGTCAAGTTACATTAAATATACATTTATATTTTTACCTCAGCAGATATTTGTATTTTTTGAAATATAAAACAAATCAGGTTGAATTTTTTCACACTTAAAGTTGCAGTGTGGTTGACTTTAGTTGCACTCTTGGTCTCTAAAGTGAAAAATAAGTCATCACACATTCTTTTATTAGACGAAAGAGAGACAAAAAATGGTTGCACAACTACTCTCAGAAAGCAGAGGACATTCAGACGATAACTATTCTCACTTGCTGTATAATTGGTGTTAATTCCAGGAATTGTTAACAGAACATGCTTGCTAAGCCAACTGTTCTGTTTTCTCTCATTTTCCCTCATCCATTTGCTCGCTCACTCCTTCCCTCTCTCTCATTCCACATAGCTACCTGTCAACATGTGTCAAACCAAACCAGCTTTGTATGTAACTTTCTTTTGGCCAAACCATTGCACAGTCAATTTCCTCTATTTTTATTATCAATGGTAAGATAAAGCTAACTTATTGGAGGCCACTACTTTTAGAACATTAAAGCTATTGATGTTTATGTCCTTGTTACATTACTTGTACAATAATATTGTTCAGAAAAGTATGTCTGCAACCATAATCACTTTCAGCTAAGTGTCCCACTAATTTTCATCAGCATGATGAAATCATCAGTATGATTGAAGGTCAAGTGGACATAGAATTCATCCGACTGAGCTACTGTGAGCATTGCATTTTGAAAATGGCTTTTGTTTGAAAAATGTTCTTTTTTTGTTTTTGGATATATGAGCCTACTTTAAAGGAACTGTCTCTATGAATTTTGAGCATTCATTTTGAAAAAAGTGCCTGATGCAGATCGTTTTAATTGCAGCTACAAATAAGAAGAAAAATAATGAAAAATATTCTGGTAGAGAATGCTTTATTTCTTTATATTAAACAAGATTTAGTTTCTTTACTCTTTAAACAATTCCGTTAACATATGAATGCGTTATTTTTTTAACAAGCCTGACAACTAGTTCTGCCTGAGGCAAACCTATAATTAAAGTGAAAAGAAGATAAAAATCTACATTTTGCTGTCTTTACCTTTGCCACTGTGTAAGCAATCCTAATGAACCTCACTATGTTAAGAATGAAAAATTGATTTGAGGATTTCTTCTGTGCACTTTTCTTCCTCCCCCTCCTCCAAGGATTGGTGTAGTTTAATTCACCATTGATTCTTTAATGATTTTGGTACAGTACAGTAAACATACTGATGTTTATCTTCATCATGTCCTGTGGATAGCACATTATGTTTATTTATTTATTTTTTATTTTATTTTATTTTATTTTTTGGTTACATATCCCCCCCCCTTCTGCTTGCTCTTGCTGTGTTTATTTCTCTGCGTTATTCTATGTCTGCTCTGTCTCCCCCCGTTGCGGCGATGCCCCGAGTCAGATCACCGTGCAGGCGGCTCTGCTCCGTTCGGTTCGCGGGTGGGTCTGCTTCTGTTCACTGGAGGCTCCACTTCTGTTCACGGGCGGATCTGCTCTGTTCGCGGGTGACTTGCCCTGCCCGTGGTGGCTTTTTTTTTTTTTTTGCCCTGCCCACGGCGGCTCTGCCCTGCCCACGGCAGCTTGCCCTTCTCAAGGCGGTCTGCCCACTTTGGAGAGGTCCCCAGGAATCAAACCCGGGGGCCTCCCATGTGGTGAACCGGCGCCCTATCCACTGGGCTACAGCCGGCCCCCTATGTTTATTTTTATACATCATTTTGATAACAGTCTAGGCAGTGGCTAACAACTATTTTACTACTGTGTTACTGACTTTAGAATTTTTTTTTAAAGATTCATTTTTTATTTATTTATATATCCCCCCCTTGCTGCCTGTTCTTGCTGTGTTCATTTTTGCTTTTGTGTTCTTCTGTGTCTGCTTGTCTCCCCCTGTTGCAGCATCCTGCCGAGTCAGCTCACAGCGCGGCGGCTTGCCTGCTCGCGGCGGCTTGCCTTGGCTCACGGCGGCTTGCCAACTCACGGCGGCTTGCCTTTTCGAGGCAGCCTGCCTTCTTGAGGAGGCCCCGAGAACCAAACTTGGGGCCTCCCATGTGGTAAACCAGGGCTCTACCAATTGAGCCACAGCTGGTTCCCTGACTTTAGAATTTTAATCTTGAAATGAATATATGAATTCTAGGAATTAATTATATTACTTATTTAACAAATATTCAATCCAGAATCATGTTAGAATTACTTTAAATAACCGATGAAGTGGTGGTTTCCACTTTGTTGCAGAAAGGCAACCAAACTTGCTGTGTTTCCTTAATCTGTCTTTAGGCTGCTCATATAACCTTTGAAGAAGTCAATCAGAATTAGGAATATGCTGGGTGCAGTGTTTTAGGAAGCATCTAATGCTTCAGATTCTCCTTTTGTAGCAATAAAATAATTACTTGTCCTTTCTTTGTGATTATTCCCCTAATATTATATCAGAGTAATATCATTAGTATTTGAACACAATGGGATAATGTGCAGAATTTTTATTGGTATTTCGTTTTATTTCTTTTTACCTTTTTCCTTTAAAAAATATTAGCAAGCAATATCATTGATATGTCTTTAAACACTCTAATCAGTGGAATGTATAGAACAATCAGAGTTCAAATTTTTGGGAGTTATTAGGAGTACAGCAGGTCTAAGGTATTAACATTAGCTGTATTTGGCAAGCGTTGATGTTTTCTGGATTTGGTATAAATTGAAGTTTAAGGATTCTAAAAGAATGTTTTAGATTACTTTTATTTATCTTCTTTGTTACAATTAATTGCTGGTAATATATCTTCTTTGTTACAATTAATTGCTGGTAATATATCTTCTTTGTTACAATTAATGCTGGTAATATATCTGTCTACATGGGACTAAGAGATGAACTATTTTAAGTGAACTGACTGATTAAAATAAAAGATTTTAATTTCTTTGGCTCTCTACCCTGACCCAAACAACTACTTTAGTACGTAGTGAACATGGGCTAAGAGTATCATACTGCCTGTATATACAAATCTCTATTTATAATTTGAGGTTTATCACTATGCCCTGATTTTCTTCACAGTATGCTTAATATGTTGTTTCTTAGAAATGTGATGAAAATTAATTAGTCTTTTGTAATATGATTGGAGGCTTAATTGGATTTAGGGTCCATGACCTAGCCAAATAAAGCTGATGTGTGAATAGTAATGTAGCTGTGCCTACATATGCAGAAACTTCATGAAATTAGGTGACAAACCACTGAGAATCTCTCTAATTCCCTTCCTTTGGCAACTTCTGGATTAATTCTCCAGCTCAATTGTCTAGGTTTTTCTTTGTCTTCTCTTCATTCTGGTACTTCAATTCATAGATTCTAGTCTCAGTATTGATTTCAAACTTATTTTCCAAATAATAACAAAGAGCCTTTGTTGTTAGTTTTGTTTTTCTGGGTCTTTTTTAAAATACTAAATCTAGGAATATAAATGGATTCAGAATTTTAATAAAAACTCTTTAAGTCTAGGACATATTAATTTAGAGTTTCAGATCATTTAAATTCTTGACTGAATATGTAGTATTTGCCTGTTTTTATGAGGAAAGAGTTTCCTAAATAAATGTGAAGCCAAATGTAATATAAATGAATTTTAAGGCAACTTTTAAAGCTATATAAATAAATAAAATGTTTTATTAATTTGGCCCTACATCTGTACGCTGCTTTTTATACACTATGATATTTTCAAATAACATCCCCTTTATAATAGTTATGACATGCTATATTTTAATAAGCATTTAATGGTAATTAGTCTGGTTTGCTTTGGTCCATTTGAACATTAAATCTGAGTTTTTTCAGTGACTTTCTTGTTATTTGAAATGAAGGTCACCCCCAATTACACAGAAGCAGTAGTAAATTCTTAGTAGAGTTAACTAAAATTATGCATGTATCATTACTCTAGAGAACTCTAGAAAAGGAGTACATTAGCCAGTTATATTTGTAAAACTTATGCACACACACACACACACACATATTCCTTATTAAGCATTCTCTTTCCAAGGCTGAAATTTTGGAACCATTATATATTTCTTATTTTACCTCCAGTGTCCTGGTCATCACCAAATTCTATTGTCTTTTCCTTTGCAATGCCTTTGATACTTATTCCCTCCCCCACTCCACCTATTAAATTTAATGATGTAATATCCTATTCACCATACATATTAGAACATAGTAATACTCATCTACATGATTTCTTTTGTTTTGAGTTACTTGTACCTCCAAGTTACAAGTAACTAACAAAACATTAGTTAGCTATATCTTCCCATATGTCGATAAAAAATGCTGAATTAGTCTTCCATTCAAGACCTTCCAATTCTTTGATGTTTTGACTTTTCTGGTGAGAAAAATCCTAGCATTGGTTTCGTTTCATGTATTTTCTAATTACCAGTGTACTTGTAAAGAAGTATCCTAAAGACTCTGAAATCATTTTCTGATGTGGAAGATAATTTATGACTTACCCTCCCAATGTAATTAAATTTGATGGGCTAAGATATTGGTAAACTGTGACGTGCTGCATGTAAATAAGGTAGTATTTACTTTTACCTTTTTACAAAAAGTTTCCTTTTAGTCACACTTATCTACACATTGCACTCATCATCCTCGTGAATGCTTTTTCCTGGTTTCAGCTGTTGTGTAACTTCAACGCTCCCTTTAAAGCCTAGCTTGAACACCTTGAAACTACTTCTTCCCATGGCCAACTTATTCCTTTTTATCTTTCTGAGTCATATGTAATCAATTATCTACTGCCTTGACTTGAAGAAAGTAGCATTATTTCCTCCATTTTGAATCTGCACTGTGTGATATAGAACTCTATATATCAGCTGTTCAAAAATATTTATTGCTGATTTGATTAAGTATAGTTCTCTCATAAAACCTACATTATATATCCTTAAGTTTAAAAAAAAATTCTGGAATTTTCCAAAGATTGATTTAAATGAAGGCCTTTGATTTTTTCATGATTGGTTTCCTTTGTGAAGTCTTAAATGTATGGTCCCTGTCTGGATAGAGCAAACTTTAGTCTTTCTCATTTGTGAAATAGTGTTTGTTCAGATCCCTTCTGTGGATTGAGGACAGATTTGTTGGTTATATGTAGCATCTATATAAGGCTGGTCTTTTCTGGTCAGTGATTTCACAAGGACCGGAGGTAGTCTTTAAGCAAAGCTAATACTCTACTGGCTAATGCTGTTATTATTATTATTTTTAAATCAATGACTAGTATAGAGATAGTCAATGTTTGTTGCTGTTTTGTTGGATTTTTCCAGCTTTTGATTCATAAGATGGGAATCAATTAAAAATTGAGAAATTGAGCTGCATAAGTTCAGTATAGAACCCACATATTGAAGCTTAAACTATGTCCACACTTTTCTTTTACTGTGGAAGTCTGAATCTGAAGCAGTGATCAATTGTTTTAATCATGGGCAGGTTTTGACCATGAGAACACAAACATGTGCTTTCAATTCATTCTTGTTTTAAGCTGTACCTTCTGTTATAGAGGGGAAAAATGTGTTCTTGTGTAGATGTATTAGTTTCTTATGAAACAGAGTTAGGTTTAAAGATAGCCAGTCTGATAATTGAGTATTATCTGAAAGAAAGGCTTCCAAATCACATATTCTAAAAACAAAGTTGTCATATCACTAGATCTCTGAAAAATGCAGTTACCTTGTGGTTAAAATAATTTGTCACAAGACCCTCAAGTTAATCTGTTCAGTTAACTAGGCATAGGTTTCTCTTTAAAAGTACACCAAAATGCTGTTTTTCTCTTGTTAGAGTATTTTATAGGATTTTTAAAAAATGGTTAAAGTGGATATGAGATGACTCATTCTAATGGTCACATTTTTGATGTAGCATTTGTCTCATTTATGTACTATAGAACACAAAATGCTACTTTGTGAGAAGGATGTTAGCCCCAGCTTATGGGCATCGCTTCAGCCCACCTATAATCAGGTTTTAAGTGACCTACCCAGTCACATTTCTTCCTCAAACTTATCATCTTTTGCAAGAGGATGCCATGAATATATGAACCATGAAATAGAACATTGCTTTCCAAGTTCTTATCAGAGAGTATTACCTCAAACTTACTGCTGTTGTTTACTTACAAACTTCTAGGCTATTTAAAATTTATCTTAAACTTAGCCAGATTTGAGAGAAGGTACATATCAAGACCACATCGTTTTTGGACCACAAGATAAATATATTTCCTAAGTTATGTATTTGATACTTCACCATATCTCTGTATTGATGGATGTTAAGAGAAACAATGTTATAACATTTGAGTATGTATTTATTATATGGTGTGATTGTAATGACTTAGTTTCTTATGTCCCGCAATGGATATTTCTTTCTAGTCTCGATGTTGGGAACTATTTGTCCTTCTTCCAAAGAACTTTTATGAATTTATGTAGGAATGGGTTGAAACGTGTGCCTTACTATGTTATATTATTGTATTGATTAGAGATCTGTGATCTAATTCTTATATGCACTACGTTCATTTACTACGTTCATTTATGAATTATTGTGTCAATACTGGCCTTGTTTTCCCCTTTACCTATATTCTTTATTCACTCTTTTTCATTATTTGCTATCTGGTTTTATTATACGTTTTGTAGTATAGCCTGAAATCTATTCTATAACAATAAATATTATAGAAAATGATTCTATAACAATAATTATTATACACATATAAATAATGTAGCCTTAACATTTAAGTACTCAATATTTGTAATGTGTGACAAATACTTGCCTTTGATTAATATGTGACAGACCATTCATTGTTGCTCTACTTCATAAAGATTTATGTTCCATTTCAGATGAATATATTTTCTTAATAAATAGCCAGGCATCTCACTCCTTTTTGTCTTTAATTCCATGGAAAAAGTTTTGGGTAATACATGTGAAACCAACATTTCTGCATTCATTTCACAAATTTTACCAATCATATGTCAAGCACTAGTTTGGAAATTCTAGAAGATAATAAAAGTGAATGGGTTACAGATTTGTCTCAATGAAACCTCAACCTGCAAATATAAAAAAAGGAATAAACACAAAAGGAAGAACACAAATAAATATTTCTATGGAATCTAAGAGGCCAGAGCAATGAATTTTAAGGGTGAAATCAGAGAAGTCTTCAAAGAAAGTGGGATATTTGACAAGAGTCTTGAAGAATGAGTGGGAATTTAAGTGGAAAGTGGGTAGAAAGACTTGGAACATATATAGGGAATAATAGTGTGAATTCTAAGAAATATCATTACTAGTAATTATCATGAAGTAAATAAAAACCACTTTAAAACAAATAAAGTCAAGTTTTGATGATGAGACATTAATGTCTTGCTGCTTCTTCAATAGCAGATGTATAAATAAAAACAGCACTTTCTAAATGTATTTGGAAATTTATATTTAAAATATCAGAAAATATTCAATGCATTTGGCCTGGTAATTCCTCTAGGAAGATTTTTTTTCCTAAGGGATTAATTGAAAAGAAAATTAAAAACTGTTTACTTGGAGATGTACATTTCACTGTCGTTTGTAATATTGAAAAAAAGTAAAACAATTTAGCTGTCAAAATGAAAGCTTAAGTAAATTATGTTGCATCTAGTTGAAGTAATATTAGTCAGTCACTTAAAATAATTTTAAAGACTGTGGCAGCAAGGATTACTTATAATAGAATTTTAGAGAAAAAGAAGATTCAAATACACTACCTATCAGGGAATTCCTACAATGCTAATTGCTTAAAGAAAGAGCAATTTATATTGTTTTTAAATTAAGAAAAATTTAAGAGAATGAGCTTTGATCAGTTTCAAATGGTGTACACGAATACAAAACAATGTGAATCTACTGAAGTAAAAAATAGGTTAAACAATTTACCTTTTGAAATTGAGTACTTATTAACTTAGAAGAGCTTAGAGCGAGATGATAAATGCCAGGACAAATGGCTTGGAATTTTTTTTTTTATACCATTGCTGAACATCTGCCTAATTAGACCCATTTTTACCCCCAAATCAGTATCATATTTACTAAAATGGTTATGACACAAAAATTCTGGGAAGAGACATCTCTAAAAATATTTTGGCTGGCTAGAGTGGGATTTGTTTATCTTTAACTAAAAGGGAAGAAAATAGAGAAAAGTAGTGTAACTTTAAAGAAAATTAGTTTTGCATAATAACAAGTAAACGATATATATTGTTTCTGCCCTAACAAATATGTAAGAAAATAAAAAAGCTACCTAAACTGAAGTGTTCCCTAAGAAGCTGAAAAATAGGCATTAAGCACAAAGTTTAGAAAACGAGTGTGTTCTAAAATGCTTGCCCAAAAGAAAATGTTTGACCTTGTCAAAGCATTTCCCTAGATTGCTTGCTTATTGTGCTTTTTCTTTCTAAGATACTTGAATAATAATCAAGGGAATGCGACTTCTCCAAATATGCTTTTGAAAATTCTCTTTGAGTGATTTATCCTCCTAAAAGCCGAGGATGGTTCCACATATTATTAAACTTATTACTTGAAAATGTGCATAAAACGTGAGCTTTTAACACCAAGGCGCCTGTGGAAAGGATCTGTGTCTTGATTAGGATGGAAGTCCCATGGCTATATACATTTGTCAAAACTGAACTGTGCACTTAAAATGGGTGCATCTAATCATATATAAATTACATCAAAATTAAGTTGATTAAATAAATCAAAAGCCCTAATGTCTTACAAATGAAATCTAAACCAGAAAATTTCAAGGTGAAGGCAACATGTAAACACAGACCCAAGTATGTTTCCATTATCTCCCCGGAATCTCACTTTGTGCTATTAGAAGTCGGTGGAAATGAAGATAATATTAATAGATATCAGGAGGTGGAGCAGGCCCCTTTGTAAACATTCCGCACACATTATTTCACTCAATGAGATGGCTTATATTACTTATTCAGATTTTACAGTTAAGAAAGCTCATACAAAAAGCATTTAAATAATTTGTGCAAAGTCAAACAACTTCTGAATGGTGGAGATGGGATATGCACCCAAGCAGTTTGGTTTTACAATCTATATGTCTAAAATACTGCTCTCTATATAATATCCATACACCTAACATTCACAAATAAATTATGTTCTAAAATATTTGCATCACATTAAATAAATCACTCATCGTCCCATATTTGTTATAATATTTCATAATAGGAAGGGATATTGTAACTTTTTCTTTTCTTATATCATGTTAGTTTCTAATTTTAAAAAGTGTGTATATATATTCTTAGTACTTTGCCAACAGACACCGTATGTACATATCCATGGGGAAAAGTATGCTTATATTCTTAGTGTGTTGTGGTTGTGGTTGTTGTATTCACCATATTTTAATTATTGGAAAGCATCTAAATATAGTTATATCACATTCACTAAAATCAATTGTCCCATTGTTGCCAATATGTCAAAAGGTGTAATTTATTTTTAAAAATGGGTTTACTTTATACATTCTTAAGGTTTTCTCTTTCCTTGGGCTATTATCATTTTGAGAGAGGACTCTTGAAGATCACGATTTCAAGACATTGAAGTAAAGTGAGGATAATAGCAAATAATGTAGTTTCTGCTTTCGATTTGTGGGTGCTACCTTAAAATCATGTTATGTTATTAGACACATACTAGGTAAATTCACATTATTGCCTAGATTATAAAAATTTATTTGATGACTCTTCATACTAAAGTACGTGGAATTTGAAATAATACCTGCCTTTTAAATAACATAACTCCAGAAATTCAATCAGCTCTAATGATTATTTATGTTTTCATGTTTATTTTCTTATGATTATTACACTAATTTAAAAATAAGAATATACATTTTTGATGTGTCTTTAATTTTATCATTAGCTACCTGTTACAATAACCTATATGTAATTCTTAGTAAAACACAATTAGAAACTAATTAACCACAGAAAGGAAAATCTGGGTTTCAATAAATATAACTAATATTTAACACATAATTATTCTAAATTTTCATGTCATAAGCAAATCATAGGCAGCTGCTAGAGTCATACATGCTTTTATTTATAGCAGGAGCTGAGGCAAAACTATTTCTGTACATTTCAGGAGCCAGAGGTCTCAAGTTTATTACAAAACAGGTTTCCAATAGCTTCCTATAATCAAAGACTAGAGAGGAAAAGAACCTGATAACCTCCTTAGGTAAGCAAAAATCAAGAGGATAGGAGCAACTCTTATATCAAAACCCAGTCAAACAGAAACTACCAAGTTGCAATATATTTGCATGTGTTCTCTGGAAGAACTTATCATTTGTACCAACTGAGAATGTGGCTATAAACCAAACTATTCAATGGATAACCCTGAAAAGGAGTCTCTGGGAAAACTTAAGGACCATATAGATTGACTGTATGGACTGAAGAGTAGAACTGCTCATTTAGGTATGTGATTATCTGTACATCTAATCTACTTTCTATTATCTTGACACTTAAAACAGACAATACATGAAAGCTAATATGTTGAAAAAATATTTATGATATTTAACATTATTTATGAGTGATATATGAGAATCAGGGGAGTGACAAGAACATCATCCCTAAGACAAGAAAGAAGACAAACATATACGAATTTAGGGGAGTGGATGTAACTCAAGCCGTTCAGTGCCTGCTTCCCACATACAAGTTCCCAGGCTCAATCCCCGGCCCTGGTACCTAAAAAAAAATAAAATAAAATAACTTATAATAAACAAGAATACTTCCTTGAAGCAAGGTTTTGGCTCAGCTGGAGTTCTTGCAGATATCCTGAGAGGGAAGAAATAATCCCCAAATATCTCAGATAAGATCAGGTGATTGTAGCTGTCTGGCAGGAAGGTTAGATGATTCTGCTGAAGGAAAACTTGGCAAATTAACTCTGAATTGATAAGGAATAAAGTAAGGACAGCTCAACTCAAATAGACAAATTCTTAGAAGATATGTACAGATTAATCTACAGAATGCTGTTGGTTATCTTTGTTTAGAGTTGGTAAAGCGAGCATCGCAAAAATGAAGATTAGAACTTTGTTTTGGGGGGGACAATATGTTAGATTTGCATAGATTTGACTAAGTATTTTGTTGAATGAATAAATAAAGCATTCTACTTCCCAACTGCCCAAATGTAAGCAATTGTCAGATCATGTAAAGTATACTTGTGTTGTGTCCCATATCTGATTCTCTACCCAACACCAGCCAAATTTTCCATTTCCTCTGCCAATATCCTTTTCTAAGTATCCATTATAAGTTGTTGTAGTAGTAATATGGCCTATGTACTGGTTTTCCTCTAAAAATTTTATCCTTCACATTCCTACCAGTTATCTTCTCAATCATTTGCAACATGTTACTCATCTGTATTCCTCATTACCTGTCTTCATTTGCCCCATTTTGACTTTGCTGTTTCCTATAATAGTATATTCTGGCAAACTCTACCATCCAGTCAAAGAACTCCCTGAATATATCAATATACTACTGACTTATTTTTTCACATAGAAAAGTTGGAAACTTCCTTAAAGTTCCCTGAATATACCAATACACCATTGTTTTTTAACTTTGAGTATTTGGTTATGTTCTCTCATTCTTACTAACGTTTACATATTCACCACCTATTAAAAATTATCTCGCTGCCACGGACAGGCAAAAGCCGCCACGGGCAGGGCAGGTCGCCTGCAAATCGAGCGCAGCCAGCCACCCGCGAACTGAAAAGCCGGCCGTGACAGAAGCAGAAGCCGCCCACAAGCGGGGAAAGCCGCGCCTGCGCAGTGACCAAGTCTCGGCGCGTCGCCACAACGGGGGGGAAGGGGAGATATGTAATAAAATAAATAAATCTTTAAAAAAAAAAAAAAAAAAAAAAATTATCTCATATCGCAAATAACACTTGTTCAGTATGAGTTTGGTAAAACTCCCAGGGAAAACTAATCGGTCTTCCATTTGAATTCCTGTAGCTTTATTCTGCCATTTGTTAGTGTAATTTATCATGTCAAAAGTCACCACTGATTAAGCTCTGTTGTTTGCAAGGACACTAACTTATGTTTCTTTGTATATTTCATGATTGACCTCATGTCTTATTCAGAACAGAGCATTTAAAAAATGTTAAAAAATTTTTTGCATGTGAATTGAGGTAATAAAATTGACCTGAAGTTGTTTATAAACCTGGAGGAAAAGAGACAATTTAGTTTTGGTTTCTCCTGTAACCCAAACGTAGCACAATACCTCTTTCATTATAAGTATTTCATAAATATTTATCTAGTAAATGAATGACTATAGAGTTTTCTAGACCTGGTCAGAATGTTCCTATTAAATTGGTGGGAAATCAAAATAAATATATATATAT
>PVKH010026859.1:0-13129 GCA_004027955.1 Chaetophractus vellerosus
TATCAGACCTCCAAAAAAGGGAGCCCATCTCCCTCCCAACCAGGTTGCGGGTTCTCCACCCACTGACACATAACACCACGACAGGACAAAACTCCCATACACCCCTGAGGCCCCCCCAGATATGACCCCCTGAAATCCCACCAAACTGGACACCCAAGCTGTGACACATCCCTTCCACACTGTGACAAAAGCACTCCCAACTCTGCAGTCACAACCCCTCACCCTCAATTCCCAAGCCTTCATCCAGGCACCTTCCACCCCCCAAAGAATCCTGGGCTCTCTCAACCTGCCCCACCCAGTCCTCCCAGCCAACAACTGTACACCACAAAACCCAACAATATCACCACCCACCTGTCCCATCCCCTGAACATCCAACTACACTTCATCACCTCACCACAGATCACGTCCCCATGGATGATGTCCCACAACTTTCTCTTCTCTTTCTCCTTCTTGTAAACCTATCTTTCAGGCCCTAGTTCTCAGGAACTGCTCAATGTCCTTAATTCATATCAGTGAGGTCATGTACAGCTCATCCTTCAATGTGTGGCTTGCTTCATTCAACATAAAGTCCTCAAGATTCATCCATGTGATCCCATGATTTAGCACTTTATTCCTTCTTACTGCTGAGTAATGTATGTATGTACCACAATTTGTTTATCCTTTCATCTGTTGTTGGGCACCTGGGTTGATTCCAACTTTTGGCAATTTTGAACAATGCTGCTATGAACATTGGTGTACATATATCTGTTCATGTCTTTGCTTTCAATTCTTCTGGGTATATACCCAGGAGTGGAATCACTAGATCATATGAAAGATCTATATTTAGTTTTTTGAGGAAATGCCATATGTCCTCCATAGTGGCTGGTCAAATCCACAAACCCACCAGCAGTGGATGAGGGTTCCCATTCCTCCACATCTTCTCCAACATTTAGAGTCTGCAGTTTTTTTAATAGCCACCATTCTAATGGGTGTAAGATGGCATCTCATTGTAGTTTTGATTTGCATTTCTCTAATAGCTAGAGATGTCGAGCATTTATTCATGTGCTTTGTAGCCATTTGTATTTCTTCCTTGGAGAACTGTCTTTTCAGGTCACTTGCCCATTTTTTAAATGGGTTGTTAGTCTTTTTATTTTTGAGGTGTAGCATCTCTTTATATATGGAAGATATTAGGCTGCTATCAGATATATGGCTGCCAAATATTTTCTCCCATTGGGTAAGCTGCATTTTCATATTCTTGACAACATCCTTTGAAGTGCAAAAGGTTTTAATTTTGAGGAGATCCCATTTATGTGTTTTTTCTTCCATTAATGTAAGTCTCCTTTGATTTCCTTTAACAATGTTGTGTAGTTTTCTGCATATAAGTCCTTTACATCTTTAGTTAAATTTATTCCTAGGTATTTGATTCTTTTTGTTACTATTGTAAATGATATCTTTTTCTTGATTTCCTCCTCAGATTCCTCGTGGTTGATGTACAGAAATGCTACTGATTTTTCAGCATTGATCTTCTGTAACTTCTTCCTGCTGGTTAGGGGCAGTAGGCCCTACCTGACAAAGTGTAAAACTCTCTGGCTATTCTATTCTCAGTTGGATGAAGATTGTTCTGGCATCCTGGGCATATGGATAACAAAATGCTGTTTCTGGAAGAAATAAACTTGATTAGAATCTTGAGGTTATATGGTCCCACTAAGAGGAAACTGGACCACAAAAGTAGAAAAGGCCAGGTGCCTGTAAAGGATGCATTTCCCTGAAATTGGTGGGAAACAGTATTTTTTTTATTGTCTTTGTTTTCATTCATCTTGAGCTATTTACTGATTTTGCTTGCAATTTCTTCTTTGAATCACTGATTATTTCAGTGTATTGTTTAATCTACATATATTTGTGAATATTCCATTTTTCTGCCTGTTACTAATTTCCAAATTTCCAACTTAATTCCATTATGATCAGTGAGAGTTCTTTCTTTAATTTCAATCTTTTAAAAATTTATTGAGATTGGAGGTATGTCCCAACAAAAGATCTACCTTGGAGAAAATTCAATGAGCACTTGAGAAGAATGGATATCATGATGTTTTGGGGTTTAATGTTCTATAAATGTATTTTAAGTCTACTTCATTTATCATATTATTCAAACTCTCTGTGTCCTTATTTATCCTCTGTCCAGATGTTCTATCCAATGCTGAAAGTAGTGTGTTGAAGTCGCCAAGTATTATTGTAGTGACAGCTATTTTTCCCTTCAGATTTGCCAGTATGTGCCTCACGTATTTTGGGGCACCTAAGTTAGGTGCATAAATATTTATTATTGTTATTTCACATTTGTGAATTGTCCCACTTATTAATTTATAGTGACCTTCTTCATCTATTATAACAGTTTTGCATTTAAAATCCATTTTGTCTGATATTAGTATCAGTACCCCAGGTCTATTTTATTTCTATTTGAATGGAATATCTTTCCAAACTTTCACTTCCAGCATAATGGTTTCTTTTTATCTAAAGTGAGTTTCTTGGGGAGCAGGTTTAACTCAGTAGTTCAGGGCCTGCTTTCCATGTATGAGGTCCTGGGTTCAATCCCCATTAACTCCTAAAAATTTTTAAAAATAAATTGAATCTTTTGCCATCAACAAATAGATTGCTTATATTTTTAAAACCACTTTGTCATTCTATGTCTTTTGATTGAGGAGTTCAATCCATTAACATTCAATGTTATTACTATGAAGGCATTACTTATGTTTTCCATTTTTTCCCTTGGCTTTCTGTTGTCATATCTTACTATTTTCTGTCTTTTAACTCTTCCAGTTACCCTTATTATTATTATTTTTTTTGGTTACATATCCCCCCCCCCCTTCTGCTTGCTCTTGCTGTGTGTCCATTCTTCTGTGTTTTTTCTATGTCTGCTTCTTGTCTCCCCCGTCTTTTGTGGCGATGCGCCGAGTCAGCCCTCTGTGGAGGGGGCTCGCTCCATTCGTGGGTGGCTCCATTCCATTTTCACCGGCAGCTCCACTCCATGTTTTGCGGGCAGCAGTGCTCCCTGTTTTGTGGGCTGCCCTGCTTCTGCGCTTTACAGGCGGCAGCTCCATGCTTCACGGTGACTTTGCCATGCCCGTGGGGGCTCCACCCAGCCTGTGGTGGCTTTTTGCCTTGCCCACGGTGGCTTTGCCCCATCCATGGTGGCTTGCCTTTCTCAAGGCCTTCTTCCCACTCGGAGAGGTCCCTGGGAACCGAACCTGGGGCCTCTCATGTGGTACACCGGTGCTCTCATCCACTGAGCTATCTAGCTGGCCCCCCAGTTACCCTTATTTTTTTATCTACATTACTACAAACTTCTCCAAGCCTCTTGTGCTTGTCTTTTCCTTTGAGACTGTAATATACCCTTTAGTATCTTTTGGAGAACTGTTCCCCTCAGTTTTTGCTTGTGAAGAATTTAAACATTTCTGAAGGTTTGATTTTCTGGAGACAGAATTCTTGGCTGGCAGCTTTTTCTTTCAGTACCATAAATATATTGTACCACTGTATTCATACCTCCCTGCTTTCTAATGAGACATCAGCACATAGACTTACTGAGGCTCCCTTGTAAGTAAAATATTGTTTTTTATTGCTGCTCTCAGAAACCTCTCTTTATGTCTGGCATTTGACATTCTGAATAATACATGTCTAAGAGTAAATCTATTCAAATTTATTCGGTTCAGGGTACATTGCAGTTCTTGAATATTGATGTCTGTCATAAGGTTTGAAAAATTTTCAGTCATCATTTCCTTAAATATTCTTTCTGCACCTTCTCCATTCTCTTCACCTTCTTGGACACTTATAAGGAATATGTTTGTGTGTTTTATGTTATAATACAATTCCCCGAATCCCTGATCAATTTTTCCCATTCTTTTCTCTGTTCTTCAGTATTTTCCCATTCAGATGCTCCAACATTTGATTCACTAATTCTCTCCTTTAACCAAATCAAACCTGCTATTATATGACTCTAACATGCCTTTAATCTCATCTATTGTGTTTCTCATTCCCCTAAGTTCTGTAGTTTTCTTTACTGGTTTTTAAATTGTTATTTATCTTCACATAGTGTCATCTTAATATCCTTCATCTCATTATTCATACTTTCCTTCAACTTCTTGAATGGATTAAGGAGATTTGTGTGAACATCATTGATTAGTTCTCTTTAATCCTGTGTCTTATCTGGATTATTGGTTTGTTCCTTTGGATTGGCCATATCTTCCTGTTTCTTAGTATGTCTTATTTTTTGTTGCTGTCTAGTTATGATTGTGTTCATGATTTTACTCTGTTCATCAATTTATCTCTCTTGCTTTGTGGTTTTATTTCACATCTCTTCTCTGACTTCTGGTTCAGTTTCTCTAAAACTTTAAGGTTTCCTTGTTTATGTTATCAAAATAGAGACAAGTACTCAATAATGGGGCATAGAACAGATCTAAGGTGACTGGGGAAAATGGCAAGACAAGGCTTGTCTTTCTTCTCTTTTGTGACTGGCCATCAGGTTGTGCTCTGTGGAAAACCTTTCCACTGTGATGAATCCTTCAATTTCCATTTGGCTTCTAAGCCATAGGTTCAAAACTGTCTCATATGGTAAACTCCCTGAAGAGAAACCACAATCACTCCTCTGCTGCACCCTCCTTCTTCTCTGGGGGGAATATGTTCTTTCCCCTCTCTGTTAGCTGCTCAGCTGCAGGTTTTATAGAGGTTGTTCACCTCAATGGTATGGGATGGGTGCCATTTCCAACTGTGGGGTCAGCAACTCAGAGTTTTCCTTTAGGCCTCTTATTTTCTCCATTCTCAGTTCCTTTTGGATGATGTGTGTGACACTCTCTTGTTCTGCAGGTCCCCAAAACTGCTCCCTGGGATTACTTCTATGCTTTCTCCCTATTTTGTAATAGACCTGCACCCTGTCTGAGCTACTCTGGTGCCATCTTCCCAGAACTCTCACCATTGATTCCTGTTGCATGTGTTTCACTTTTACCCAAAACTCTAATTTCTCTTAATTCCAGACCTTTGAGAACAGTTACAACACATACTAATTTTTACAAACTTTCACATTGCTCTTTTCTGTATTTAAAGGTGGCATGTCTCACCTTCATGTTTATGAGGATTCTGTATACATTAGACTCTTCCACAATATCTTTACTCATAAATATGGATTTTCTATTTATCCTCCAGCCTATCAGGACTGGAGCCCATATTTGGACAGATACTCCTCTGGAGCTAATTAATGACAAATTTTCATACAGTCCCAGAATCTGTTATGGGATCAATTGTTATGGGACACATTTAAACCTAAATTCCCACCACCTAGGGATGTTCCACATTTTTCAGTATATATGGGATGGATGATTAATCTTACCCTATAAATCTCCTTCAGTAAATTTAAATTATTTATTCAGGACCATTTATATAAAATTATGTAACATCAAGAAGGGAGATAAGCAACTCCAGTTGGTAAATGATAATCACATTAGAAAATAATGCAGGAGAAAATCCTCTCTCCCACCATGATGAAACCAGAAAATACTAACAAAATTATTATTTGAAATATTATTATTGATAATAATTCATGCTAAGGGGGGGAAGCAGCATAAACCAATAAAAAGCCTATTGGATGCAGGCCTATGCCATTCTATTGGCTTTGCTGTTGTTGTTATTGTTCTGGGTGCTTTCAGTGGTTTGCAATCCAGAGGCATAACTCCAAATAAGTTATTTTTTCAAATAAAAATGCAGAATGCTGAGGACCACATGCCATCAATTGTGGCTAATGCAAACCCTGCAGTTCAAAGAACTTGCTGACTTGTCTATCTCCAGTTGAACCAACTATTGAGGCAAATCACCTATAGTAATTGGTCAAATTGGAGTAGCTGACTACAGGCTAATGCTGGAGTGCCAGTCTCAGCCACAGTGTTTAAATTATCAAGCAACCTGACACATTTTTAGCAACATGCTCCTAAATCTTGCCATATGATTTAAAATCTGTTTGCAGCAGAGTCCTTCTCATCTATCTGAGTAATACTTTGGATTCTTGGGAGCTTTTACATTCAGCTTCCATTAATTGGGGCTTTAATTGTACTAATCAGGTGCTTGCTCTTTGGTCAAATTTCATCAGCATCAACTTTGCTAGCTGTGTACTCACAAAGCCCCTTGTTTTAATAGATATTTGCAAGTCAGAATCTTGATCTAATGTTGCCTTCAAATTCTACAGTTGGAGCTCCTGGCATGTCAGTCTTCCTGACCATGCTCCAGATGGGGTCTGGGCTTCAGTACATGAATCTCTGAACCCAGAAGTGTCTGGCAGTGTCAGGAGGTCTCATTTATGCTACTGGTAGAGAAAGATCCTGGGAGAAGAGGAGGAGGCAACATATTCTCATTCAAGCCACCCAGACTCACATTAAAGCCTCTCCCCTACTGGCACCCCAGACTGATGATAAATTTAATTAAAAACTCAAGATAAAAAAATTGAAGCCAATCATTTTTCCAGGAGAAATTATCATAAATTAAGTCAATTTTGTATGAAAATGCATTGTAACAGACACAAGTCAATATGATTTGTGGGATAGTAGATATACCGTAACTTCAAAACTTCCTTTATTCTTAACACTTTGTAATAGAATATTCTTAGTCTTGAACTATTGACCACAATCTTCATCCACCACCAAAAATCACTATATTATATTGACTCTACATTATTCTCTAACTTCCTTTCAATTGAAATACTGCATCCACAGAATACCCCTTTCAGCCACAATCACATTTATAAATCAGCAGTGTTAGTTATACTCATGATAAGTTATTACTAAACTC
Source organism: Chaetophractus vellerosus (assembly GCA_004027955.1). Taxonomy (NCBI): domain Eukaryota; kingdom Metazoa; phylum Chordata; class Mammalia; order Cingulata; family Chlamyphoridae; genus Chaetophractus; species Chaetophractus vellerosus. The sequence goes on from PVKH010026859.1 coordinate 6,799, forward strand.
TATTAATTTCCACACATTTACAATAAACTTTATTAAAAATTCTACATACATTAAGCATCAGTCCATTCTCACCCCACATTCCATTTCCTAGGGGGGTGTAAGGGGGTATGGGATTTTTCTTTTTGGAGTAATGAAAACAATCTAAAATTGAGGTGATGACAGCACAATTCTGTGTGAATATGTGAGCCAGTGAGTGTACATTTTGTGTGGATTTTACAAAGCATGGGATGTATAACAGCATGAATCCTTTGGTGGAAGATGGACTGTGGTTAACTGCACAAATATGAGAATGTTCTCTCATAAACTATATGAAGTATATAATACTATTATGGGGTGTCATAAACTATATCAAGTATATAATAGTAATATGGGGTGTCTGTCTGTTCCTGAACAGAAGCAACCATTTAAAGAGAGTGGAAAAATAGTCTCCCTTATCTTACATTAGGCATATTAGGGAAAATATACCTAATGTAAGATATTGGCTGTAGGTAGTAGTAATGTTTTGATTATGGACTTTCATAGTTTGTAACAATTGTTTCAAAACAATGCAAGGCATTGGTAGTGGGGTAATGTGTATGGCACTCTGTATGATGATATGCATGCTGTTTTCTAAGATCACAACTTTTACTATACACTTCCTGTTTATGGATGTCCATGTATGAATGATAACTTCAATTTTAAAAGTTCAAAAATGTCCTTTATTCCAGATGATCTAATGCATTAAAAAATTCCATTACAAAAACCTTCTTGGTGAACTTGGTGTCTCTTTGACATGTACTGAGCAAATTGTCACAGTAAATGACCACAAAAAAAGCAGAAAGTCCTAGGCAAAAAGCAGAAACTGAAATTTAATACATGATTAAGTATTTATTGTAAAGATTTCAGTATTGTTATATTTTCCTTTCATAAATCAGGTCCCAAAATTCCAGAAAGGTATACATTGCAATTGCTCACTTTTCTGAGCCAACAGCACTGCAGCTATTCTTTGCATTTGAATATGTTGGGAAAAAATTCAGCCAACAAAATAAATAGACTCCCCTCATGAGGTGGAGGAGGAGGTGGTGGAGCTGGTGGTGGCAACAACCAAAAAACTCCTCTGCAACTTACTCAGATTGAAAAAGATAAATCAAGAGGATGAGTGTTTCTGGGTGGAGAGTTTGTTTCATGAATGAGGATTACATGATATACACTTGCCTTCCAGAATACTTTGTACTTCCAAATTCTTTAGCAGACCAAGACCTAAAGTTCCTTTCCCAATTTTTTAGTTGTTGAAAGTAGGGTGACATTCCTGTGCTAGAGCCACCCTAAGGCATTGCCTTGGTGAGAATATCCCTCATAAAAGATGTGCTACAGCAGTGAAAATTTGATCAAAGTATCTGTAATGAAATAACTAGAAATCATGCACAAAGAATTGATGCTTACAAATTAGATTTGAATAAGACCTTGCCTAATATCCAAAAATTACAGAAAACATTTTTAAAACTTAAGTAACTATGTGTTAATGCACCTTTTGAAGAAACTGAAGAGAAATGGCTACCTTCATTGGAAAGTACCAGATGGTTAGTAATGTAAGGGCATTTCTTAAACTTTCAGTAGCACTTGTGTACATGGTGGAGGGCAAACATATCTCTGTAATCCTACAAGAGGAGGAGTAAGAGATTTGAGTTGTTTCATAGTTTCTCTTATTCAATTGATGCTGGATCCCTATTTTTGGACAATTAATGTATTTCAGTGTCTGATACAGGAGTGGCTCATGGTTGGCTATCATTTTCTGAACAGATGCAACCATTTAAAGAGAGTGGAAAAATAGTCTCCCTTATTTTTGCTATTCTTGGATGCCACATGGAAACTGTAACAACAATATCCAGTAGTGTTTGAGTTCTCTGAAACATCCTCAGTAGTACTGTAAAACAGTGCCCACATCTCACTGCTCAGCACTCTCCTATTCAACTGTCTTCACCAGCATCTGAATCAAAGCACAAAATCTGCTATAAGTGAATATATCCAATTGGGTGATGAAATGGGCTTAAAATTCACATTGGTTTAGGACTAGTCTCTTCAATTTACAGCAAAGGATCACATCCTTTTCCATAACCCTTATAGAATGGGAAGAGCATGATTTATATATAGAACAGCATTGTGAAATCTTTTAAATACACAAAGAAAACCTACAGCTCAACACTAAGAGGACTGCTGTCCTCCCTCAAGAATGGACTCCTCAGCAACTAAGAACTCCAAGGAGAAACTCCTTAATATTAAAACTGGAGCCAGAATTGTGGGAAAATGGCAACAAATTAGGCAGGCAGGACTCCCTCACAAAAACAATGGAGAAAAAAACAAAAGCTGTCCTAGGGACCTGCTTTGGGGTTTTCAGACCAGGAAAGTGCCTCAAAGCTTCAAGGATGATGAGGGACAGAAAGATGAAGAACTGAAACAAAAACTGTAAGTTACAAAACCCTTGTGGCAGTGTGGAAGGACTCCAATCCCCCTCCACCAAGATATTATGATTGGGTAAAGCCTATGGCTCACTGGAGCTGACTCAGAGGGAAACAGTCATCTTCCTCCTGCTGATACAAGGGAAAAGGGAGGGAAATTCAGGGGGAATTTTCTTCAGTAATTCAGTCAATTGAGCCTGCTTTCAATATCAGCTCTGGCCAGACCAAAATACAGGAAAATGGAGATTGAAAGAGGCAACTCTGTGGAAAGGTGGACCAACTAGCATCATCTGCTGGCCATTCTGGAAATTGCATGGACAAAATCAATTAACTTCACTCTGTGCCATAACTCCTGGGAGAAAATCTGCACCTCATTGGTGAGTCCTTGAGTCAATTTTGATAATTTAAGCTGGGCAATTAAAAAATTTAGAATATGTTGTTCCAAATATCAAAGAAGAGTTGTGGGGGGAAAAACAATAGGCAAGAGAGAGAAACTGGCCATCAGAGTAAATTTGCCAACATATTCAGATGCCTAGACATCAGAAAAAAAATTACAAGCCATACTAAGAAACAGGAAGAGATGGCCCAGCCAAATGAACAAACCAAATAATCTGAAGAGATACAGAATTTAATAAAACTAATCAAAGACAATCACACAAAACTTCTAAATAAACTTAAAGAATTGAAAGAAAATATGACTAAATAGATAAAAGATACTAAGGGAGCAGATGTGGCTCAAGCAGTTGAGTGCCTGCTTCCCAAAGAGAATGCCCAGGTTCAGTTCCCAGTGCCTCTGAAAAACAAAACAAAAAAACAAAAGAAAACAAACAACAAGGAAACAAATGAAAAAACCAACTCAGTGGAGCTGATGTGGCAGAGTGGTTGAGCATGAGCTTCCTACATATGAAGTGCCGGGTTCAATCCCCGGTCTGGTTAACTCAAAAAAAGTTATTAAGAATAACTGTGTGATTATAAAGAACAATTTGGAAGCCTGCAAAGAACAGTAACAGGTCTTATGGGAATGAAAGGCATGATGATGAGATAAAAATACATAAGATTGGGGCAGATGTGGCTCAAGTGGTTGAGGAACTGCAACATCCTGGATTCAGTTCCCAGTGCCTCCTACAAACAAAGAAACAGCAACAACAACAACAAAAATACAAGACAATAAATGAAAAAACCAATTCAGGGGAGCCAATGTGGCTTAGTGGTTGAGCACTGGATTCCCACATGTGAGGCCCCAGTTTCAATCCCCAGCCCTGATAGCTCAAAAAATACAGCAGAGGTACATAAGAGCAGATTTGAATTACTCAAAGTCAGAATTAATGATTTCAAGGATAGAATATCTGAACTGGAAAACACAGGATAACAGAAAGAGAAGATAATTTTAAAAAATGGAACAGGTTCTCAGAGAATTGAAAGACCAAGAGAAACACTCAAACATACACATTATCAGTGTCCCAGAAGAAGAGGATGGAAAAGGTGCAGAAAAAATATTTGAGGAAATAATGACTGAAAACTTCCCACCATTATGAAAGAAATAAATATCAATAGCAAAGAAGTAAAACACACCCTATACATTATAAATCTGAACAGACCTACCCTGAGACACCTACTATTAAGAATGACAAATATCAGAGAAAAAGAGAATTCTGAAAGCAGCAAGATAAATGCAAAACATCACATACAAGGTAACCTCAAGAAGATTAAGTGCCAACCTCTCATCAGAAACCATGGAGCCAAGAAAAAAGTGGTATGATGTATTTAAGGTACTGAAAGAAAAAATATGCCAGCTCAGAATTCTGTACGCAGGAAAATTGTCCTTTAAAAATAAGGATGAGTTCAAAGTATTCACAGACAAAAAAAACTCATAGAATATGTAACAAAAGACCAGAATTACAAGAGATATATAAGGGAGGGTTGTGTCCTAAGAGGAAAAGAAGGAAAGGAAAAGAAGTTTAATGTGTCAATATTAGTAGGCAAACTTTCACTTAATTCATCCATATGTTCAATATTGTTCCCCTGCTCTCAACTCTGCCTTCTGATCCCCAGCTACCAGATGCTTTTTTTTTCTCCAGAGAATAAAATTTCAGTCTTCTGCTATCATGGGGATGGGGTATCCTCCAGTGTGGGAGGGGATCCATGGATCCAGGTGCTTCTTGAACAAACTTTCAATCAAATCTCTGTTTTTTTAACTCCTGATTTCACCCTCAATTCTAGATGTACTTGGTGCAGCCCATTTCTGAGCCTTTTATTCTATTATATAACTTGGACTGCATTTGAACCTTTCCCATTAAAGTTTAGGGTTTAACTTTCTTGATCTGCTAAGTCAGTTACCACTTGCCATTTGCTTTCCAGCTTCCAACATTTTGTTGCCATTGTCTCCTTTCCCATTCTGTGTCCCTGGAAGGTTTATTCCCTTAACAAATCCCTGTAATTGTCATTTCAGTGGAGTTTGGAGAGGGAGCAGATGACAGAGCCATTATCCAGCCAGTCAACCTTTAACTGGCAGTGTGTCATCAGTTCCTAGCACATTGCTTAGCACATGGTAAGTGCTCAATAAATATTTTTGGTCAAATAAAAAAAATCTGAGCCCTGGGCATTGGCTTTAATCATGTTATATAGGTTTCTGTTTATCAGCTAGTGGATTGCTGGAAAAGCAGGCAAATTCCTGAAGCAAGCAGCCAGGCAGTCAGGGGGTTACAGAAGCAAAAGTGTGAGTTTAACATCTTCCTAAAGCAGGGAGCCACAGGGAGGAGAGAAGTAGAGTCATTAACTTAGCAGATTCCAAACAAAAGAAGGAGGAGGGTGCTTATCTCTCTGATCTGTGGATTCCCTGGGAGAAAGAGAGGAGGGGCAGTTATTTTCTCAAAGCTGTGGGTTTCTGCTAAGGAGGAGGAGAGAGTGCCTCTAAAGAGGCAGCAGCCATTTTTTCATCATTTCCAGTGTGTCTGTCAGTGTAGTCCCCATACTAAGCCACCTCATCCCTGCCCAGCTCCTGCACTGGTTCAATCTCAGAACTGGTATGTTGCAAGGTACCAAGTAAATAAGCCCAGATACTAACCTGTCTGTCAGTCTCCAGAGAAGAAATTCAGGCAGCACTCTGAGCAACCAATTACATGCCTCCTAGATCCACCTGAAGCTCCACCTACTTTAGCCCCATTCCTTCCAGGCACACCAGTGCATACAGGGACCACTGGAGGTGGAAGAACCTACCCCTCTCAGCCCAGCAAAGCAGCTGAGGGTGGGGTATGAGAGGCTGGCACACAAAGTTCCCCCCATGCCCCACTTTATGGCCACCACCTCCACATCACTGAGCCCCCAGGCACTGTAGAGTGATGAACTGGAGGGTGCTGGCTGCAACCACTCCAGGCCCACCCCACACATTCCTGCCTCCCTCCCTTCTGCTGGGCCAAGGTGGAAGTCAGGCCCAAGGGGACTGAGCCACAGCCTTTGTGGGGTGGCAGGAACAGTGGAGGTGGCAGCGGTGGTCAGTCAGGAGGCTTCAGTCTACAATGCCAGAACCCCAATGAGCCTGTCTGCTCCTGGTACTGGGAGCCTGCTAGGCAAGCCTGCCTGAGGTGGCTGGAGGTGGGAGGCAACATCCCAAGGGGTGAGGAGCTGGGAGTCTTCCATTGGGAGGCCTCAAACACCTCCATGATCTTGGGTGACAGCCATCCTTCCTGGCCTACCCCCAAGCCAGTGAGCCAGTGCCCTGGGCTTCCTGGGCTGTGCTGTGACCCCAACCACCTGTGCAGTGCACTTGGTGCCTCAAGGTCACCCAAGTGTAGGTACTGATGTTGTGGCAGATGAAACTTAGATTATGAGAAACCCAAGCATGCACTCAGAGAGACAGAGGAACAAAGTTTATTATGTGTAGGCCCAGAGGAGAGTCA
>PVKH010026861.1:0-13113 GCA_004027955.1 Chaetophractus vellerosus
TCTCCCCAGGGCCTCAGCTGTTTGAGCCTCTCCTTTCTGTCACATGGCTGGATCAAAAATGGCAGAGCCCTCTCTCCCTGTGTCTGTCTGAGTGAGTCTTTCTCTGTGTTTCTGTCTCCACCAAGGGGGCAGAGACTCAATTTGAGTCACACCTCACTGATGGAGTCCAATCCATCTTATCCAGTAATCTAATCAAAGGCCCCTCAGTTGAATTTAAGGCAACCAAAGGGTATCACTCCCAGAGAAATAGACTAGTTTTCAAACATAATCTTTCTCTTTTTTGGGATTCATAAAATAATCTCAAACTGCCACTAAGTCTTTTGCCCATTTTTAAACTGGGCTGCTTGAGTTTGTATCATTGAGTTGTATGATCTTTTTATATAACATGGAGATAAACCCTTATTGAACATGTGGGCTCTGAAAATTTTCTCCCAATGAGTAGGCTGACTTTTCACCTTCTTAACAAAGTCCTTTGAAGCACAACGGTGTTTGGTTTTGAGGAGGTCCCATTTATCTATTTTTCTTTCATTGCTTGTGCTTTGGGTGTAAGGTTTAAGAAACTACCACCTACCATAAGATCTTGAAGATGTTTCCCTACATTTTCTTCTAGGAGTTTTATGGTTTTAGCTTTTATATTTAGGTCCTTGATCCATTTTGAGTTAATTTTTGTATAAGGTGTGAGACAGTGGTCCTCTTTCTTTCTTTTGGATGTGGCTAGCCGTTGTCCCAGCACCTTTTGTTGAATTGACTGTTCTGACTTCCTCCCCAGCTTGCTCATCAGTAGTGTATAGAAACGCTACTGATTTTTGTGTATTAATCTTGTATCCCGCCACTTTGCTGAACTTGTCGATTAGTTCTAGTAGCTTTTGTTGTGGCTTTTTGGGAGGGTTTCTAGATAAAGGACCATATATATCATCAGCAAATAGCAAAAGTTTTACTTCTTCCTTTCCTACTTGGATGCCTTTTATTTCTTTTTCTCGCCTAATTGCTCGAGCTAGATCTTCTAGCACAATACTGAGTAATAGTGGTAACAGTGGGCATCCTTGTCTTGTTTCTAATCTCAGCAGGAAACTTTCAGTCTTTCACCATTTAGTACAATGTTAGCTGTGGGTTTGTCAATATGTGTACTTTACCAGGTTGAGAAAGCTTTTTCTACACCTATCTTTTGGAGTGTTTTTATCAAGAAAGGATGCTGTATTTTCTCAAATGCCTTTTTCTGGATCAGTCGAGATAATCATGTGATCTTTCTTGAATTTATTAATGTGGTTTATTAAGGTAATTAATTTTCTTATGTTGACCCACCCTTGCATACCTGAGATGAAGCCCACTTGATCATGGTGTACAACTCTTCTAATGTGCTTTTGGATTCGGTTAGGAAGTATTTTGTTGAAGACTTTTGCATCTATATTCATTAGAGAAATCGGTCTGTAGTTTCATTTTTTTGTAATATCTTTATCTGGCTTTGCTGTTAGGGTGATTTTGGCCTCATAGAATGAGTTTGGTAGCATTCTTTCCTGTTCAATTTTTTTGGAAGAGCTTGAGCAAGATTTGTATTAGATCATCTTTTAATAATTGGTAGAATTTAACTGTGGAGCCATCTGGACCTGAGCTCCTGGGTTTTTCGTTTGGGGGATGTTTTGCGGTGGTTTTTTGTTTGCTTCTTTGTCATTGTTTTTTGTTTTAGGAGGTACTGGGGATTGAACCCAGGACCCCATATATGGGAAGCAGACACTCAGCCACTGAGCCACACCTGCTCCCATGGGGAGGTTTTTGATGATTGGTTCAATCTCTTTATTTGTGATTGGTTTGTTGAGGTCTTCTATTTCTTCTAGGTTCAATTTATGTGGTTCGTATGTTTCTAGGAATTTGTCCATCTCATCTTCATTGTCTAGTTTTTTGGCAGACAGTTGTTCATAGTATCCTCTTATGACCTCTCTTATTTCTGCTGGGTCAGTGATGTCCCCCCTCTCATTTCTGATTTTGCCTATTTGCATCTTCTCTCTTTTTTTTTTCTTTGTCAGTCTGGCTAAGGGTTTGTTGATTTTGTTGACCTTCTTAAAGAACAAAAACCAAATTTTGCTTTTTTAAAAATTATGTCTGGGGCTGGCTGTAGCCCAATTGGTAGGGCACCGGTTTACCACATAGGAGGCCCCAGGTTTGGTTCCCAGGGCCTCCTCGAGTGGGCAGACCACCTTGAGAAGGCAAGCCCCCGCGAGCAGGCAGGCCGCCTCACGGTGAGCTGACTCAGAGGGTCACCGCAGTGGGGGGAGACAAGCAGACACAGAAGAACGCAAAAATGAACACAGCAAAAACAAGCAGAAAGGGGGGGATATGTAATAAATTAAAATATTTTTTTAAATTCTATTGTTGTTTTGTTATTGTTGTTTTTCTCAATTTCAGTTATTTCTTTCCTTAGGCTTGGCTTGGGGTTAGTTTGCTGTTCTTTTTCTAGTTTCTCCAGGTGTGCAGTTAGGTCTTTGCTTTTAGCTCTTTCTTCTTTTTTAATGTAAGCATTGAGGGCTATAAATTTCCCTCTCACCACTGCCTTCATGGTAACCCATAGATTTTGATATGTTGTGTTATTGCTTTTCATTCATCTCAAGATATTTACTGAATTCACTTGCTATTTCTTCTTTGACCCACCGATTATGTAAGGGTATGTTGTTTAATCTCCATATATTTGTGAATTTTCCCTTTTTCCCCATTATTGATTTTCAGCTTCATTCCATTTGATCAGAGAAAGTGCTCTGTATAATTTCAATCTTTTTAAATTTATTGAGACCTCTCTTGTGACCAATATGTCTATCCTGGAGAAGGATCCATGAGCACTTGAAAAGAATACATATCCTGCTGTTTTGGGGTACAATGCTCTATAAATGCATGATAGGGCTAATTCATTTATCACATTATTCAAGCTCTCTGTTTCCTTATTTATCCTCTGTCCAAGTGTTCTATCCAATGCTGAGAGTGGTGTATTGAAGTCTCCAACTGTTACCGTAGAGCTGTCCATTTCTCCCTTCAGTTTTTTTATTTTTAAGGACACATTTATTCAGTGTCATGATCAGACTATTAGATTTAGCAATCAACAGCATTGGTGCAAAAATATATACAATAAAACCCTTTATTGGAATGCTTTACACTTTCCACAAGAACAGAAACTAAAATAACCTGTTATACAATTAGTCACAAATACACTCCTTGTGTGTTTTTTGCCCATTCTCATGAGAATCGTCTAAAATGTGTCTTCTTTGTAGCAGCTAGGCCCTGCCACCACTGTGCTTGACTGAGTTCATAAATCTGTTGTAACCGGTAGCTTCCCGGTCACTTCTCTGGCTCTCCTCTCCTGCTAAGCTTTGTTTCCTTGCAGTAATTAAAACCTTCTGCCACTGCTGTAACTACTGCTGCTGCTGTAACTGCCATAGTCACCTTGGTTTCGTGGTTTGGCAAAGTATTGGCCTCCACCTCCATAAGGGCCAGAACTTCTGCCTCCAAAGTTTTTTCCCTTCGTGGGTTCAAAATTTGAATACTGTTGCAATTGCTAAAATCACTATAGCTTCTGCCCCCTCCAAAATTGCTTCCATCATTACCAAAGCTATTACAGCCACCCCTACTGCCACCACATCAACCACCTCGGATGCCACCAAAACCACAACGACACTGAATTTTCCTCCATGACCAAGGTTGTCATTCCCACCAAAACCACCTCCCTGCCCACTACCAATGTTCCCTGAACTGCTTCAACTTCTCTGGCTGGATGAAACACTGCCCATCTCTTGCTTAGACAGGGCTTTCCTTACTTCACAGTCGTGGCCATTCACAGTATGGTATCTCTGAATGACAATTTTATCCGGAGTCATGGTCATCAAAGTTTACAAAAGCAGAGCCTCTTTTCTTGCCACTGCCTCAGTCAGCTATGATTTCAATTGCTTCAATTTTCCCATACTGCTCAAAATCATCTCTTAGGTGATGCTCTGCAGTGTCTTTTTTTAAAGCCACCAACAAAGCTCTTTTTCACAGTTAAGGGGGCACCTGGTCTTTGAGCGTCTTCCTTGAGAAGCCCTCTTTGGCTCCACGCTCTTCCATCCACCTTGCGTGGCCTCGCCTTCGTGCCTGTACCCACATCCTCCACAGTGGCATGCGTGACAAACCAAAGCCCCTGGAGCACTTAGTGTTTGGCTCTCTCATTTCCACACAGTCCGTGAGTGTTCCCCATGGCTCAGAATGGCTCCTCAGACTCTCATCGGTTGTTTCAGAGCTCAGCCCTTCAATGAAGAGCTTCCACAGCTGCTGAGGCTCTTTAGGAGATTCCAACTCAGACAAGACGGCAGCGGGAGGAAAGACTTCAACGATGCTTCCTCAGCGGTGTCCACAGGAAAAGAAGTAAGCTAACGATCCTCTCTCTCTCCCTTCAGTTTGCCAGTGTGCACCCAGATTAGGTACATAAATATTTAGGACTGTTATTTCTTCTTGGTTAACTGTCCCTTTTACTCATATATAATGACCTTCTTCATCTCTTACAACAGTTTTGCATTTAAAATCTATTTTGGGGGCTGGCTGGATAGCCCAGTGGATAGGGCGCTGGCATACCACATGGGAGGCCCCGGGTTCGATTCCCGGGGACCTCTCCTAGCGGGCAGACCGCCTTGAGAAGGGCAAGCCGCCATGGGCGGGCCAGAGCCGCCGTGGGCAGGGCAAAAAGCTGCCACGGACAGGGCAAAAGCTGCCACGGGCAGGGCAGGTCGTCCGCGGATGGAGCACAGCCAGCCACCCACAAACTGAAAGCTGGCCGTGAATGGAAGCAGAAGCCACCCACAAGCGGGGAAAGCCGTGCCTGCGCAGTGACCAGTCTCGGCGCGTCACCGCAGCGGTGGGGAGGGGAGATATGTAATAAAATAAATAAATCTTTAAAAAAATAAAATAAAATAAAATAAAAATAAAATCTATTTTGTCCAATATTAGTTTCACTGCTCCAGATCTTTTTTATTACTATTTGCATGGGCTATCTTTTTCCAACCTTTCATTTTCAGCCTGATTGTGTCCTCATGTCTGAGGTGAGTCTCTTGTAGACAGCATATAGACGACTCGTATTTTTTTACCCATTCTGACAGTCTATGTTATTTGATTGGGGAGTTCAATCCATTGACATTGAATTTTATTACTATAAAGGCATGACTTGCTTCATCCACTTTATCCTTTGGCTTTCCCTTGTTATATCTTACTATTGTCCATCTTTTTATCCTTTTAGTTACCCTTACTAATAACCTTCATGTCTACATTCTTCTCCAAGTCTCTTGCCCTTGTCTTTTCCTTTTAGCTTGCCGAACTCCCTTTAGCATCTCTTGTAAATCTAGTCTTTTGGTAACAATCTCTCCCAGGTTTTTGGTTTCTGTTTTTGTTTTTTGTCTGTGAAGACTTTAAGCTCCCCCTCATTTTTGAAGGGCAGTTTTGCCAGATAAAGAATTCTTGGCTGGCACTTTTTCTCTTTCAGAACCTTAAATACATGGAGGCCTTCCGAAGAGAGATAGGCACTTCGTCTTATTGAGGTTCCCTTGTGCGTGATGCTTTGCTTTTCTCTTGCTGCTTTCAGAATCCTCTCTTTATCTCTGGCATTTCACATTCTGAATAACAGGTGTCTTGGAGTAGGCCCACTCAGATTTATTCTGTTTGGGGTGCGTGGTTCTTCTTTGGTGGTGATATTCATGTCCTTCAGAAGCGTTGGGAAGCTTTTGGTTATTATTTCCTCAAATAGTCTTTCTGCCCCTTTTCCATTTTCTTCTCTTTCTGGGACACCAATAACACACGATTGTGCGTATCATGTTGTCATTCAATTCCCTTAGATCCTGCTCCATTTTTCCCATTCTTTTCTCTTTCTGTTCTCGTCTTTTCAAGTTCAGATGGTCAGTCCTCCAATTCACTAATTCCATCCTCCACCAATTCAAATCTGTTGTTCTGCCTCTAATGTATGTTTAATCTCATCCATTGTGTCTTTCATTCCATAAGCTCTTTGACTTTTCTTTGCAGGCTTTCAAATTGTTTTTTTTTTTTTAAAGATTTATCTTTATTTATTATACATCCCCCCTGTTTTGGTCAGCCAAAGGTGTGCCTTTTGAAATATACCAAAGATTGGTCGGTCTTTATAAAGGGTATTTATTTGGGGTAGAAGTTTACAGTTACCAGGCCACAAAGCATAAATTTCTTCCCATACCCAAGTCCACGTGTTGTCGTAAGATGGCTGCCGACGTCTCCAGGGTTCAGGCTTCCGGGTTCTTCTGTTCCCGGGGCTGTGTTTCTCTCCGGGCTTAGCTTCTGTTTCCTTCACGAGTTCAGCTGAAGACTATGAGACTCTCTGCGTTGCGTCTCTCCACAAGGCCAGCTGTAGCCTATCCGGCGATCGGCTCACTCCAACATCAGAACTGCTTCTCATATCTGCTTCTCCAAATCTCTTCTCTGCTTCTCTCCAATCTCTGCTTCTTTCAATCTGCTTTTCTCAATCTGCTTGCTCTCTGCCTCTTGTCTAGCCTTTTATACTTGAGACCACGCCCACCGAGGGGTGGTGCTTAAAGTCTCACTGACATGGCAGTTAACGCCCTACCCATAACTTAATCATGCCCAGATGAACAGATTAGTTTACAAACATAATCTAATCTGTATTTTTGGAATTCATAATTAAATCAAACTCAAACCATTACACCCCCCTTTTGCTTGTTCTTGCTGTGTTCATTTTTCTCTGCGTTCCACTGTGTCTGCTTGTCTCCCCCTGCTGGGGTGACCTGCTGAGTCAGCTCACCGGCGCGGTGACCCGCCTGCTCGTGGGGGCTCGCTATTGCCTGCGGGGGCTTGCCTTTTTGCCCGCCCGCGGGGGCTTGCCTTCTCGAGGCAGTCCCCCCGTTCGAGGAGGCCCAAGGACTGAACTTGGGGCCTCCCATGTGGTAAACCGGCGCCCCACCAACTGGGCTATACAGCCAACCCCTCAAATTGTTCTTTATGTTCGCACAGTGTCTTCTGAATATCCTGTATCTTTAATTTCCTTCAACTCCTTAATTTAGGAGATTTGTGTGAATATCATTGATTAGTTGCTTTAAATCCTGGTTCTCATCAGGATTTTTTGTTTGATCCTTTGCCTGGGCCATATCTTCCTATTTCTTAGTATGGCTTGTAATTTTATGCTGTGGTATAGGCATCTGATTGTGTTGGTGAATTTACTCTATTGGTCAATTTCTTCCTCTTGCCTAGTGGTTTTGTTTCATGGCTCATCTCTGATTTTTAGTTCAACTTATTCTAAATCTTTAAGACTGCCCAGCATAAGGTATCAAAACAGGGCCAGTGACCTACTAATGGGGCGGAAACCAGATTCAAGACAGCCTGGATCTGGGAGGTTCCAAAAAGCTTTTTTTCTCCTTGCAGTTTCCCAGACTGCCAGCAGACGGCACTCTTCAGCCAATCTTTCCACAGGGGTGTGTCTTTCAGCCTCAACTCGCTGGTGATTCTGGTCTGGCCAGAGCTGAGATTTAAGGCAGGCTCTGCTGGCCAAATTCACCAAAAAGAAACCACTCTCTACCCTCCACTGCACCCTCCCTCTCCCAGGGAGGAAAACATCCATTCCCCTCTGTATTAGTCAGCCAAAGGGGTGCTGATGCAAAATACCAGAAATCGGTTGGCTTTTATAAAGGGTATTTATTTGGGGTAGAAGCTCACAGTTACCAGGCCATAAGCATAAGTTTCTTCCTTCACCAAAGTCTGTTGCCACATGTTGGAGCAAGATGGCTGCCAACATCTGCCAAGAGTTCAGGCTTCCTGGGTTCCTCTCTTCCCGGGGCTGCATTTCTTTCCTGGCTCAGCCCCTCTGTTTCCTCCGCAAGGTCAGCTATAGACTATGAGGCTCTCGAGGCTTTGCCTCTCTCCACAAGGCCAGCTGTGAACTGTCAGGTGAACGGCTCGTCTCTTTCCTGGGGCCTTCTCTCCTTCCTCACAACCAAGCTCCTCTGTGTGCTCACTTCCCGGGCTCCACCACTAAAACTCAGCATCAGGACTCCAACTCAGAACTCCAGCTCACTCCTCTGCTCTGCTGTGTAGTTCTATCTCTGAGTCCCCGCCCACCAAGGGGCAGGGACTCAACGTCCTACTGACGTGGCCCAACCAAAGCCCTAATCATAACTTAATCAGGCCCAGAGGAACAGACCAGTTTACAAGCATAATCCAATATCTATTTTTGGAATTCATAACTACATCCAATTGCTACACCCTTTCAATCAGCTGTGTAAGCCACACGTTTTACCCCAGTTGTGCGCCTTGAAGGTCGGGGATGGGTGCTGTTCCCGGCTGCAGGGGTAACTCATGGTTTTCATTTCAGCTTCTTCATCTCTATTTCCCTTGCCCTCCTGGACAATGAGCAGCCTTCTCCTGGCCTGCAGTTCCCCAAAGCAGCTCCCTCAGGAGCTTTTTGCCCTTCCTCCATTGTTTTTGTGAGAGTTGAGCCTTGCCACCCTACTCTAATGCCATCTTCCCGGAAGTCTCTTATTATCTTTTTGTTAAGTGTTTCTGACTTTACTCAACTAAAGTTGAGTCTGTGATTGCAACCCTTTGAAATTTCCTATGAGGTTTATTTCTCAGCATGTGGTCAATTTTGGTGAATGTTCTGCATATACTTGGTGAAAAGATGTGTATTCTCCAGTTGCTGAAATCAGGGTTCTATATATGTCCATTAGGGCCAAGTTCATTATTCACCCTGTGCAACCAGACCCCTAGGTGATCCAGATTTATAAATGCCCATAGACAACATATTCAAGAAAATAAATGACAATGCCTAGAATTTCACAAGAGAACTGGGATCTATTAAAAATAAAATAAAACATAAGTTCTGGAATTCAAAAATATATTAATTGAAATTACAAATGCAATAGTTCATGTTTTGCTTATTTAACTTTTTTTTCTGAAATAATTTTCAACTTACAGAAGTTTGCAAAAATAGTACAAAGAACCCCCTCCCCAATTCCCTTCACTCATATTCTTCAATTAATTTATTTGGAAATAAAACAGACCCAGAAAAGAATTAGGCAAAGAGTTCTTAGATCTGAGCCAAATGTATGACTCATAAAAGGAGAAATAATAATAAATCAGATTTCACCAGTAGTAAATACTTTCATGTTTCAAAATACACCATTAAGGGGAGCAGGTGCAGCTCAGCAATTGAGCGCCTGCTGCCCGTGTATGAGGTCCCAGGTTCAATCCCCAGTACCTCCTAAAAAAAAAAAGACACCATTAAGAAAAGACAAGACATAAAGACATTTGGGACCACAGACTGATGGGAAAATATTTGCAAAATCATATATCTGATAAAGAAGTTGTATCCAGAACATATACAGAACTCTTACAACTCAATAATAATAAGAAAAACCACCTCATTAAAAAACAGGCAAAAGATCTGAATAGACATTTTGACAAAGAAGATAGACGAATGGCCAAAAAGCACATGAAAAGATGTTCAATGTCATTAGTCATTAAGGAAATGCAAATTAAGACCACAATGAGGTTCCATTTTATACCCAGGAGAATGGCTAAAATCAAAAGACAAACAGGAACCGGCTGTGGCTCAATTGGTTGGGCTCTGGTTTACCACATGGGAGGCCCCGGGTTCGGTTCCCGGGGCCTCCTGGTGAAGGCAAGCCGCCGTGCGGTGAGCTCACACAGCAGGGGGAGACAAGCAGACACAGAAAAATGCAAAGCAAAGTGAACACAGTGAGCACAAGCAGCAAGGGGGGGTGGATATATAAATAAATAAAAATAAATCTTTTTTTTTTTAAAAAGACAAACAATAACAAGAGTGGAAGGGGACGTGGAGAAATTAGAACCTTCATATATTGCTTGTGGGAATGTAAAACAGTATAGCCATTTTCAAAACAGCTTGGCATTTTATTAAAAAGTCAAACACTGGGGAGTGGGGCATATGGGAATCCCGGTATTTTTTTGTGTAACATTTATGTAATATAAGTATCTTTAAAAAAAATAAAAATATATATTTTTTAAAAGTCAAACATAAAATTCCTGCACAACCCAGCAATTCTACTCCTACATATCTATACCAGAGAAATGAAAATGTGTCCACATAAGCTGCACATATAAATATTCACAACAGCATTATTCAAAATTGCCCCAAATCAGAAACAAGCCAAATGTCCATCCGTTGATGAGTGGGTGAACAGACTGTGGTGTAGCCTTTCCATGGAGCACCGTCCAGCAACAAAAAGAGCAAACTACTGGAAGAGGCTACAGCACGCACCGATCTCAAAACCTTTATGCTCAGTGAGGAACGGCGGACGGCAAAGATGACATCACGTATGACTTCACAGACGTGAAATGCCAGCACAGCGCGTACAGAGACAGGAAAACGCCAAAGGCTGCCTCGGCTGGGGCTGGGGCTGCGAATTGCCGCAAACGGGTCTGAGGGAGGTTTCCGGGGTGACGAAAATGTTCTAAAACTGGACACTGGTGAGGGCGGTACAGCTTTAACAATTTACCAAAAGTCACCGAGTTGTACACTTACAAAAAGAAATCAGTTTGTAGGAAACTGACACAGATTTTCCTTTTTTAATAAAATAGACAACAGTGGTAAAATCTCATAACTGATGGCGTCTTAGATTTGGTGAAATTCAGTAGTTACGCCTTAAGTTTTGGCTAAACTGACATGGTGTGTTTCCCTTATTGTGCCTAGGAAAGCATTATTCTTAGCGGAGCCACGGATATTTATTTTGAGTCGGTTTCCTTCTTGTACAACCTTTTGTTTCACAAGGAGTTAATAATGTCCCTTATTATCACTAAATTCTCCAGCACAGTCGAGGAACTGCTGAATAGTGGCGACCTTCCCAGCAGGCCTGCCCTGGGCTCTCTGGCCACCATCACCCCACAGACCCCCTTTGCCTCTCTCTGGTGAGGACCCCCTGTGTTCTGAGTCCTATATTTTCATCTTACGGTTTTCTTCCTCATCCTTTAGTTGCTTCCTAAGAAAGGGTGCAAAGAAAAACTTTGCTCAAAATTTTGCATGTCCGCAATTATCTCCATTTTATCTTCACACCTGATTGACAGATTAGCTGGAAAGCGTTTTCCTCAAAATACTGAAAGCATGGATTGCCCCATTACAGCCTGTTTTCCAGGGCTGCTGCTGGGAAGGCGGCGGCCATTCAAGACCCCCTTCCCCGTACGTGCTGTTTGCTTTGTGCTGAACCCCTTGGAGACTTGGCAGCACTGCCTGCATTCTGTAGTCACTGCTGTGAATCTCTCTTCACGACTTTTTTGGGGGCACTCAGGTGTGTCCCTACAGCTTGGAAACTCATGTTACCCGACTCGGGGAAACTTTCTTCAACAATTTCATTATTAGCTCCCTCCCTGCCCTTTTTTCTCTGTTCTCCCTTTCTGAAACTACTTTTATTTTGATGTTGCACCACTAGACTGAAAAATCTAGTTTTTTAATGTATTACTTCCCATTGTGTTTGTTTTGGTGGCTGCTGCTCTACTTTCTGAGAGATTTCCTCAACCTAAGCATCCAAGCCTCCTACTGAATTTTTAACTTCCATCATATTTTTCATTTCCAAGAGCTCTAGTCTTTTGTTTGTTTCATTTGGTTGATTGGTTGTTCTTTCCTTATAGCCTTCTGTTCTTTTTCTGGGATATAAAATCTTCTCTTATCTCTCTGAAGATATTTAGGGGTTTTTTCCTTCTGTACATTGTCTCTTTCCCTCCAGGTTCTTTTTTACCTGCATGTTGGTGAATTGAACACGTGTGTGTTCCTTCACTGCTTTTGGTTGGGTGGCTGGCACATGGTGGCTCTCCAGTGATGGGGCCACTGTGGCACGATAGAGTCGGCCCTTTCATCAGGAGAACCCCAACTGCCAGTAAGTGTAAGTCTTCTTTCTGGATTGGTGAGTTTATCCAGAAGAGCCAAGAGGGGGGAAGGCCTGGCAGCAGGGGGGGGCGGGTCTCAAGGTTGAGGATGGGCACTGTCACGTAACCCTGCCCCCTCCACTTTGCATCCAGAGCTCTGCCTGATGTTCTTGGTGTAGGATCCCTTTGGTTCAAATTTCCAGAGAGTAAATTTCAGTCCTCTGCCGGGGTGGGGAAGTAGACCCGGCTTCCAAGCAGGAGCCTGGGCTTCCCACGCCTCTGCTTTCCAAGGTTCTTGGTCCCTGCAGTTTTTGAGCCATCTGGAGCCCCACAGCTGACTTAGACCCTGGGTTTTGCTGATGGCTGAGAGAGTCACCCCAGCATTGTTCTGTGGGCCAGGGCTCACCTGCCCCCAGCCCCTCTGCAGGGGAGCGGAGGCGAGCACAGGTGCACAGCCCACCAGGGGGCCGCCCCGCCTGTGTGCTCGCAATCCCTCCACGTTCAAGGATGAGTGGGGCCTGCACAGGTTTCTAGCAGTGACGCAAGTGAGGGTTTTCCCTTTTTCATTTTTCCCTTTACTGCGCTATTTGCTCATTTTAATCAGAATTATGGAGAGAGGAATAAACACATGGGTCAGGTCAGCCCCGTCCACTTCCCCACTGCTGTGATGCCTTCATCACCTCACAGGACATGAGTATTCCCAACTCGGGCTGAGTGCCCCAGGCAGACATTTTACATGCATTAATTCTCATTGTTACCACAATACTTCAAACTGTTACCATTGTCCTGGTTTTTCAAAGAAGAAACCAAGACTCAGAGAGGTTAAGCAACTTGCCCATGGCCACACAGCTTAAAATGCCAGTCTGTCTGCTGCCGAAACCTGTGTCCTTCCCGTGAGGCATGCTGCCTCTGTGGGAAAAGGGATCTTCTTTCACATTTTCTTTTTGAAGCATTTCCACACATCTGAAACAACACCGTTGGCTCTTCACGGTGCTGCCCTCAGACCTCTGCCCTCCATAGGTCAGAAGCAGACATCACCAGGGCACTCTTTCTGGAATGTTCCTGGGCTCCCCACCTGCGCGCCCCTGCAGCAACCCCAGTCCAGAAGGCCACACCGCCTCCGTCCCCTCGTTCTGCCCAGGCACGTCTGTCCCAGCGCTGGTGCGGAAGGAAGGCTGCCCCTGGGCTCCCCGCCTCGCCCACCCCTTCTGAGGACGGGGCAGACCCTTTGTCCCCTGG
>PVKH010026862.1:0-13143 GCA_004027955.1 Chaetophractus vellerosus
GCGACCTGCCCTGCCCGTGGCGGCTTTTGCCTGTCCGTGGCAGCTTTTTGCCCTGCCCACGGCGGCTCCGACCCGCCCATGGCGGCTTCCATTCTCAAGGCGGTCTGCCCGCTAGGAGAGGTCCCCGGGAACCGAACCCAGGGCCTCCCATGTGGTTTCCCAGCGAGCTCTTTATCCACTGAGCTATCTAGCCGGGCCCGGAATTAATTTTTCTAAACACTGGAATTATCATTCCCTGAAACAGGATTAAGTAATGATGTATCTTAAAAATATGTATTTCTGACACTACATCTTGAATTAGATTAAACATTTTGCTACATAAAAATGAATAAAAATGGATAACTAGGAATGTAATGCAGAATTTTTATTCAGCTTATTTCCAGGTTTGGGTTATATTGTGGTATGTTTTTCTCCTTTTTTTTTTTTTTATTACACCACACTTTATATTTAAGTGGCAGCATGTAATCATGCTGGAAAACTATGAAATCATTGTAAACACAGTACTACTGCTTTGAAGAAACTATTTGTGAAAATTGGAATAATGTGCTGCTTTATCCAACAGGACATGAGACGGCTACCTCTAGCTTAGAAATGCATAATCAGCTATTGCCATTCATCTTAACGCTCCTGTAAACTCTAAGGTAAACCATTAATGTTCTTAATGTGTTTATAAGATTCACAATTTATTTTGCTTTCTTTCATTTCAACTGACATTTAACGCCAAATTTTATGCAACCTTATACAGTACATACCCCATGTGCACTTACCAATTATAACAACTTATTTCACTTTTTTCTCTTTATTTTTGTTGAAAAATATTCATGTTAGATCATAAAACAATAAGAATCATTAAAATTATTTTTGACTGAATGTAGTTACTTTGTAAAAGTAACTAACCCTAAATGCAAGTCAAAAAGGTCAATTAAGAAATTTCTGTTATTTGAACTATAGCATTAGCCAAGAATTTTGTATTATAAAATAATAACATTTTGATGGGCAAGTATTTGTGATAATTTTTTACCCCATTCTTCATTCTAATTGTCTCTCAAATCCTGTCATAACTAAAAGCAAAAATACAGAAAACATTTTATCTGTTTTTCAAAACTCTAACAATTTATTTTCTGGACTGTTATACGCTTGGTTGTACTGATCTCACAATTGAGTTAGACTACTGCATTGATTACTCTCAAACCATTAATGAAATGTTGATATCTAGTATTCATTTACTTGTGGTTCCCCTTTCCCTAGAATTTGTGATGAGCCAGTGCCCTGCTTTAATCAATTGGATGTGGCAGAAGCATTGCTGTGCCAATACTGGACCTAAGCCTTAAGAAGTCCAGCGGTGTCCTTCATTCTCCATAGACAACATTCACCTACCCTGCTGAAGCTTCTATGTGGAAAGACCATGTTCGAGACCACATGGAGACAGAGGTGCTTCAACTACTTGGCATGAGAGAGAAATCTAGCTCTCCCAGCTGAATCTAGCCCACAACTAACTTGCTATTTAAATTCAACACTTGGGATAACTACCAGCAACACCTATGCAAGAACTACCAGCTGATCCCTGTCCAGATGAAAGGAATCTGAGAGATAATAACATTGTTTTATTAAGACAATATGTTTTCAGTTGCTTGTTACACGGTAAACATTAACCAAGACGGAACTTTTTACCAAAAATGGAGTGTTGCTACAACAAACATGTATTCTTAACTTTAGGATTGGACCTTAAGAGCCTTGAAGGCATTGCTAGTTAAGGTTGGAAAGGCAATGAAAAATTTGCTATTGGAGGCTAGAGAAAAGGTGACCTGAGTTATGTACTGGTATAAAATTAGGTATATAGTCTTTTGAGGTAACATGGGTGGCAGGGCATTTAATAAAGTTATAGACCTGGCTAAGCAGGGTTTCAGGAAGTTTGTTGAAGTACCAGATAGCTTCTTACAGCCATATCTGATTAAGTTTGAGAGGAGAGCAATGCGCTAAAGAAGGAAATACTTAATTTTAAAACAGAGTATAGAAGAAATATGAAGTAGACAGGACCTTCTGAGTTGGAAAAGGAAAGATTTCTCATCCACAGTATCTCCCAGAAAAGAATACTGCAATTAAAAAATTGGCTTCAAGGCAAAGATCAATCAAGGCACTCCCAGAAAAATATGGTCTCATGGTCAAAGGATATAAGATCCTTTGTAAATATTTACAAAGGATATAAGATCCTTTGTAAATATCTCAGAAAGATTTCAAGTGGTGCTCCATTTGGTGAGGCAAAAATGTTTCAAGTATCTAACATGCTTTCATAAGTGTTCTTATAAACCATATAGTGTTGGCCCATAACACTGGCTAACAGACTACTGTAGGTGGGGGTCTCTTCTAAAGAAACTTGTGACTTTTTGTTTCTTTGTTTGTCTGTTTGTTTAATTCCCATATTTGAGTTCATTATAATTAAATACATAAGAATCCCACAATGTTTTTAAAGTAATTTCACTACTTGGACTATAAAGGATAAAACAATTTCAAAATTAAAAGAAGAATTTGGACGCTAAAACTTATAGAAGCAGGACACAGGAGAAAGTTTCTCAGTTGCAAACAAGGGAAAATTTATGGAAAATAACTTAGAGGGGAAAGCTAAGAACACAGTGGATGTAATCAAGCAGAACTGAGTATTAATTAAGGATCTGTGACTGGCTGGATTCTGAATTTCTATGGACTTCTGTTTATTTTTCTTATGTAAATGTCTTTTGCATTTATCTTATCGCTCTCTACCCACTGTATGTCAGATGTGTGGAGAACAGATAGTTGGTCTGTTTCTCTCACAGATCTTCAGATTTTAAGCATCTGTCCTGAAGATCCTCATCCACCCTTGGACTTGATTTAAATGATGATATTCTGTATCTCAAACTCAAGTGTGGCCCCATAAATCATGGGATGAGACTTGAATTTCTTACAGTGTTTTAGTTCTCCTGATGCTATGACAAATGCCACACAATGGGGTAGTTTAAACAATGGTAATTTATGTCTCTGTTTCAGAGGTTGGACAGTTTATGTCCTCCAAGAGTTGGTAGTGTTCTGGTGGGCTGGCAATCTTTGGGGTTCCTTGGCTTTCCCATCACTGGCAATGTCCTCTCCCTTCTCTTCTAGCTTCCTGCTTACTTCCAGCTTCTGCATACTCCTGTGGCTTCCCCTCTTTCTATGTCTGAATTTATTCTGCTTATAAATGATTCCAATAATCTGGATTAAGGTCCAATCTCATTCAGTTGGGCCACACCTTAACTAAAATAACATCTTCAAGTGATCATATTTGCAGTAGATTCACACAAACAGAAATGTGGTTCAAGATTAAGAACATTTTTTTTTTCCTGTGGAACATAATTCAACCTACCAGATAGGGGATGAGAATATTTTGCATGTGGGAAAGATCTGAATCATTCAGGACAAAAGTGAAGACTCTGATAGTTTGTTATATTAGGGGTCTCCTATATTCAAGCCCTGTTAGTACCTTCCCTTGAAACCTGGGCTGACATTGTAATTTATTTTAATGGATGAAATGCATTGGAAGTAACACTTGCCAATTCCAGATTTAAGACTTAATGAGGCCTAGCATGTGTGTGTGTGTGTGTGTGTGTGTGTGTGTGTGTTGTTTTGTTGCTGTTGTTCACACTTGGGACTCTTAACCAACTCTATAAGAAATCAAACTACTCTTCCTGATAGACTACAAGGAAAGAAATAGAGAAAAGCACAGCTTCCCAGTTAAGTCTTCATGATTTAGAGAGAAGCTCAGTGTACCAGCTGTACCAGCCTCAAGCTGATCAATGACTAATTGCAACCATACAAATGACCATCAAGTAGAAGAAAGTTCCAGTAGAGCCTGGCCTACTTTGAAGTCAGGAGAAATAATAAATAGATTCTTCTTTTACGCCACTAAGTATTGGGATAGTTTGTAGCATCAGTAGATAACAAGGCAACAATCCAGATTCTATACCCTCCCATTTTCTCATCCAAATATTTTCCCCTCCACCCTACCATGTGAAGCACTTAGTTTATGACTAAGTATACCGAGGCCTTACTCACTACCTTCTGCTATCCCTGAAAATATGATAAAGTATAATAATTTAATATGTATCCTTTCAAGCAACATTGAGTTTTAGAAGAACACACTTAAAGATTACAGGAAACACTTAGAGGGAATGACCTTCCAATAGTGGAATTTTAGGCACCACTCCATCATGCATGGTAACAGAGGTCCACTGAGAAAGCCTGGCCTTGATTAATTGTACAGATTCACCTGAGTTTTAATCTTTCTTTAACTATATGCCCTTAGGAGCCCACTTTTGTTATTTAATCTTGTGTTTGAATCTTATTTAATAACAAATTGCATGTGATTGATTAATCAATGAGTCTTTCTATTAATTTACTCAGAAAATACAAATTTCTGGTAGAGATGAATATTTTGCTAGCTTCCTAATATATGTTTTTTTTTAAACCAAAGATAACTTGATTTCTAACGGCTTTTGCTATTAGTTACACAACAAAGGTAAATTACATTAAGTGATAGGTCATGAAGCTACGATAGACTAATCTACTGTTTCCACTCATTGCTGATCAGAAGTATATTGGTGAGTTAGGACACCTCCTCACTTGGGTAGTTTTAGGGTTGTAGCTCACTCATTGGTTTCTATTTTTGACCCTAATTCAAGATGCCATAAAAAGCATGATGACTTTGTTAAGCTAAAATTGACTGATAGCCTAAGGAATATATTTTAGCTACCATCTTTCTAAATCAAATACCTAGTTATATTGAGTGTGAGAATGTTTTTCCTCCCCTAATCTACTCCACACCTTTAAATTTCTTACTTGGACTACTACCAAACTTTTAACCTCTAAGAATGTGATAGAGCTTTTAAAGGTAAATAAATCAAGATGCATATGTTATTAATACAAAAAGCCCTATATGTGCTTCAAAAGCAAAAAAAATTCATCAAATTTTAATATATTTATATATATATATATGTATACACACGTACACACATACTTTCGCATAACTGCTTGTGGAAATCACCTGATACCAAAATTATGTTATCTTTGTCTCATCTGCCATTTTTGTCATTCACAATCACAATTATATTATTTTTTAAACATATATTTATATATGGATTAATCTCCATGATTGTGTTTGAGATTTAGACTATCTAGTCATTGTATACTCCATAATTTATTTTTATTTCTTTTATTCTTTCGAGATTCTATTTCAGAGCATAACTTTTTTTATCTCCCTTCCAAATTCTATGAAAATAACTTAATTGGTGCTGAAATTCTCTATTATTAACAACATTATTAACTGTAGGAAATCATTGTCTATTTAAAAGTCAAAGAGCAAGATTCATTGTTACTTTAAAAGTGCATATCCATTTATTCTCTCATATCCAAATCAAAGACAAAACTGAACTCCATCAGGAAATAAATAAAAGAAGTTGGCAAATGTATCCTTAGTTAATTATCTACCAACTTAATGCCAAAATGGAGTTAAATTCAATAGTTATATAGTCACCATGTCTGCTGTAAATTAATAAGGAAATATAAGAAACTTTGAAAAAAACCTCTTTTTATATAGAATCTGAGAATGGAAATTAAAATCAATAAAATTTATAATAGTTATAAGTCTATTCAAATTATTTACATCTCTCTTTCAAAAAAATCCAGGAGTAACATGATCAACATGATGATGTAAAAATAGCCCATGAAAAAGCCTCCCCAGAGATTTAGTGAATAAAAGCACAGTTCCCACTTACTTAGAACTCTGGAGGAGAGTAGGGATTGGAAAAGGATACCACAAATTCTGAATCAAAGAAAATAGGTGAATTCTACCAACTATTCCAAGAATAATTAATACCAACCCTGCTCAAATTTTTCCAAAAAATTGAAGAGGAGAAACATTACCTAACTCATTTTATGAGGCCAATATAATACCAAATACCAATAATACCAAAGCCAGATAAAATACTATAAGAAAAGAAAGTTAAAGGCCAATTTATCTTAGAAATATAGATGCAAAAAATCCTCAACTCAATACTTGCAAATTGAATAAAAAAGTACTTCAAGAGAAGTATACACCGTGAGCAAGTGTGTTTTATCCAGGTATGCAAGTGTAGTTCAACATAAGAAAATTTATGTAATATACCACATTAACAAAATGAAGGGAAAAGCCACATGATCATCTTAATTGATGCAGAAAAGACATTTGGAAAAATTCAGCATCCTTTCTTGAGAAAAATACTTAGAAAAATAGGAATAGAAGGAAACTTCCTGAACATGATAAAGAGCATAAATGAAAAATGCCCTGTTAACATCATACTCAATAGTGAAAGACTGGACTCTTTCCCTCTAAGATTAGAATAAGACTAGGATGCCCACTGTCACCACCGTTATTCAACCTTGTAATGGAAGTTCTGGCCAGAGCAATTGGGTAAGAAAAAGAAATAAAAGTCATATAAATTGGAAAGGAAGAAGTAAAACTTTTCCAATTTGCAGATGGCATGATACTATATATAGAAAGTCTCAAAAAATCTACACCAAAGCTGCTAGAGCTAATAAATTGATTCAGCAATAGTGGTGGAATACAAGATCAGCACACAAAAATCAGTAGTGTTTCTATATGCGAGTAATGAGCAATCAGAGGAGGAAATAAAGACAAAATTTAATAGAAACTAAAAGAATCAGATATCTAGAAATAAATTTAACCAGGAATGTAAAGGACTTGTACACAGAAAACCACAAAATATTGCTAAAAGAAATCAAATATGATATATATAAATGGAAAGGTATTCCATGTTCCTAGATTGGAAGACTAAATAACATTTTTATGTCAATTCTACCCAAATTGATTTACAGATTCAATGCAATCCCAATAAAAATTCCCACAGCCTACTTTGAAGAAATGGAAAAGCCAATTTATTTGGAAGAGTAAGCTGTCTTGAATAGCTAAAAACATCTTTGGAAAGAAGAATGTTTTAAAGCATCCCTGTCTTTAAAGCATATTACAAAGCTATGGAGGTCAAAACAGCATGTTACTGGCACAAGCATAGATATGTCAACCAAGGAAATCAAATTGAGAGTGGCCAAATGATTTTGAGAAGGCTGCCAATTCCAATCAATTGGGAAAGAATAGTCTCTTAACAAATGGTCCAAGAGAATTGGTTATTCTTATACAAAAATTAACTCAAAATGGATCACAGACCTGAATACGAAAGCCAGGACTGTAAGAACCCTAGAAGAAAATGTAGGGACGTATGTTTAGGACCTATTGTTAGGTAATGGTTTCTTACACTTTACACCAAAAGCACCAGCAATGAAAGATAAAATAGATAAATGGGACCACCTCAAACAAACAAACAAACAAACAAACGTTTGGGGCCGGCTGGATAGCCCAGTGGATAGGGCACCGGCATACCACATGGGAGGCCCCGGGTTCGGTTCCCAGGGACCTCTCCTAGCGGGCAGACCGCCTTGAGATTGGCAAGCTGCCATGGGCGGGCCAGAGCCACCGTGGGCAGGGCAAAAAACTGCCATGGACAGGGCAAAAGCTGCCACGGGCAGGGCAGGTGGCCCACGAATGGAACACAGCCAGCCACCTGCGAACTGAAAGCCGGCCGTGAATGGAAGCAGAAGCCGCCCACAAGCGGGGAAAGCCACGCCTGCGCAGTGACCAGCCTCGGCGCGTTGCCGCAGCAGGGTGGGGGGGAAGGGGAGATATGTAATAAAATAAATAAATCTTTTAAAAAAAACCAAACAAACGTTTGTCCATCAAAGGAGGTTGTCATGAAAAAAACAACCTGCTCAATGGGAGAAATTATTTGGAATGCACATATCTTACAAGGATTTAATATCCAAAATATAATGAAATCCTACAACACAACAATAACAGACAAAAAACTCAATTAAAAAATAAGGAAAAGACTTGAATAGAAATTTCTCCAAATAGGATACAAAAATGGATAAAAAGCACATGAAAAATGAAAAGACAAACTACTTAACGGGAGAAAATATTTGGAAGCCACATATCCAGTAAGGGTTTAATATCCAAAATATATAATAAAATCATTCAACTCAATAATAAAAAGACAAACAACCCAGTTAAAATATGAGGAAAATACTTTTCTCCAAAGAGAGATAGACATTTCTCCAAAGAGGATAAACAAATGGCTATAAAGCACATGAAAAGATGCTCAACATCACTAGCTAATAGGGAAATGCAAATCAAAACTACAATGAGATATCTTTTCACACCCAACCAGAGTGGCTACTATTAAAAAAAAATTACAAGTGTTAGAGAGGATTTAGAGAAATGGGAACACTCAGTCATTGCTGGTGGGAATTTGCAGCCTGTGGAAGATAGTTTGGTGATTCCTCAGGAAGCTAAATATTGAATTACCATGACCCAGCAACCCCGCTATTGGGTATATACTCAGAGAAATTGAAAGCAGGGATTCTAACAGATATTTGCATACCAGTGTTCATATTTGCACACCAGTCTTCAAAGCAGCATTATTCACAGTTGTTGAAAGACAGAAGCAACCCAATTGTCCATCAACTGATAAATGGATTTTAAAAAGTGCTATATATATACACAATGGAATATTATTCAGCTGTAAAAAGTAATGAAGTCCTGGTGCATGCAACAACACGGACTAACCTTGAGGACATTTGCTGAGTGAAATATGCCAGACACAAAGTGACATATTTTGAATTATCTCACTGCTGAGAATTATAATATTGAAATTTATAAACTTAGAATTTGGGGTAATGATTACCAGTGGATAGACTGGAGGTAGAGCATGAGGTACTGATGCTTAATTTGTACAGAATCTCTATGTAGGTTGATTGTAAATTTTGCAAATGGATGGTGGTGAGGGTAGCATATTATTGTGAGTATAATTAACAGTGCTACTACCAACCATGGTCTATGGTTTACATTATGGTTTATACTTTGCACCATATAATTTTATAGGTTTTGACAAAATGTATAATGTATCAGTGTTTCAATATGTTTTCATTAAGTGTAACAAATGTACCACAATAATGAAAGATGTTGTTACAGGAAAAAGTGTGGGAGGGGGAGGGGGTATATGGGAATTCCCTACATTTTGAATGTAACATTTATGCAATCTAAAGCTTCTTTAAAAATAAAGGAAAAAAATGATTCAATGGGGGTGCAATATCTTTAGAAATAAAACTAAAAGTAAAAATATCTGATATAAGGACTCTACTCTAGTTGATAAAGTTCTTTCCCAGAAGAATATGATTAAATATTCTGATAGGCTATCCATACCAGCTAGAATTAAACAATTAAGTATTAGAATGGAGTATGGCGGAGGCCAAATTTATTACTGTTGAAGTGGCAATTCACGGATAAAAACAGGTGGAGAGGAGTATGATCCATGCGTTAATGAATTAGAGTTGGAGCCATATGTATAAACTCATGCTTAGCTTAATAAAAATACAGATTGTCACATATAGAAATATAGCTAGACATGCCTGTGTGTGTGTGTGTGCACGTGCAAACATAGGTTCATATGCAAAAATATATTCCTTGGTTTGTCAGCTGAGAGGCCCTAGAATTAACTATACCCCAGAAGTAAGGAGCTCATCTAGCACCCTGATCTTGTTTTCTAATTACAGTCTCCAGTTAAAATAAATGGGACTCCTTGGAGAAAAGGCTCATTGTAGGACTAGGGTAGGAAATTTGCTAGATGATTCTGGAGAATATTGTAGGACCAGAAAGTAAGAAAGTGCTAAAATTTTTTTAAAAAATAACTCTACCTTTATTGGGCTATATTAAAGGCACCTGGGAACCAAATGAAAGCTGGAACAATTTGAGTAAGAAAATAAATTATTATTGGATTATAATCAAAGGTATAAAATAAATATCCATGAGTCTATACTACTATAAATAAATGATTGAATAAATAAATAAATGGAGAAGAGACAAATCTGCCTTGCAGAAAAATTCCAAATTATTTCTAATAGTTATCTCTCCAGGAATTGGAGCATATATCCCTACTTAAGTGTGGGATATGCATAGTGACTTTATACCAAATATTGTAAACTGCAGAGAGGGAAAAGAGTAACTATGGCGTGGAAAACCTGACAAAGAGATGTGAGCTAAGTGATCAAGGTGAATATCCAGTGTTGAGTCATGACTATGATAAGTGCCCTTTATATGATGTGATGCAATTGGCACATTATCTTTGTGATCTTCCTTCCCAAAAGCCATAACCCAAGTGTAATCATGAGGAAAATATCAGACAACTTCTAATAGAGAGGCATCCTACAAAACACTTCACTAATACTACTCAAAACTGTCGAGGTCATCAGAAGCAAGGAAAGTCTGATAAGCCGTCCCAGCCAAGAAAAGATTCTAAGCAGATGTGACAACTAAATGTACCATAGATACCTGAATGAACTTAGAATATTAAAAGACAGGTAAAAAGTAAGGAAATCTGATCAAACTATGAAATTTAGTTTAAAACAATATATTATTATCACTTCATTGATTGTAACAAAAATACCATATTTATGTAGATATTAATATTAGCTGAAACTGGGGAAGAAAGTAAATGAGAATACTGTGTACAATCGTCTCAATTTTTAATTTGTTTAAACCTAAACAGTTTAATAATGTAAAGTCTTTTAAAAATAACTATACATATACATATATATCTTTATTATTATTATTATTATATATACCCCCCTTTCTGCTTGTTCTTGCTGTGTTCATCTTTGCGTTCTTCTGTGTCCACTCATCTCCCCCCTGCTGCGGCGACCCGCTGAGTCAGCTCACCCTGCGGCAGCCTTGCCCAGCTTGTGGGTGGCTTGCCCCACCCATAGGGGCTTGCCCTGCCCATGGCGCCTTGCCTTCTCAAGGCGGCTTGCTTTCTCAAGGCGGTCTGCCCGCTCAAGGAAGCCCTGGGAACTGAGCCCGGGGCCTCCCATGTGAAAAACCAGCACCCTACCAATTGAACTACAGACTGCCCCTACATATATATCTTTAAAAGATATTATCAATCTTAGAAAAGCTTAGAAGAATGAAGCTGCAAGCCACAGACTGGTAGAAAATATGTGCATTACATATATCTGAAGCAACTTGTATAAAGGATATTCAATGAACTCTAGAAATGCAACAATGGGTAAACAACCAACCAAACAGGAGAATTGGATAATGATTTGATCCAGCATTTAACAAAATAAGATATAAGCACGTGAAATGGTGCTCAACATTCTTTGTCAATAGGGAAATTCAAATTTAAACAGCAGTTAGTCAACACTACATATCTATTATAATGCCTACAACTAAAAAGACTGACTATATCAAGTGTTGACAAATATATGGAAGAAGAAAACTCTCATATACTACTGGTGGGAATGTAAAATAATACAATCATTTTGGCAAAGAGTTTTCCATTTCTTACAACGTTAAAATATTCACCCACTGTATAATCCAACCATCTGGCCAGTGGAAAAGAAATTGTTGTATATCCACACAGTAGACTATGCCTCAGAGATAAAAATATTGATGCAGGCTTCAATATGGATGAATCCCAAAATATTTATTCAGTGTCAAAGCAGACAGACAAGAAAGAGTATTGGAGATTCTGTTTATAAAGACTACTATCCCTGTGGGTCCTCTCTTCCTCCATTGTTTCTGCTTTCACTAGGCTCCACTAACACTATTCTCTTCCTTTGACCTAGGGGTTGTACCACTTTCCTACTATTGCAAGTCTTTGAGTGCCTCAGCCAATATCTGTTATTAATTCTCTTGCCCTGCAGACAAGAGAATTGATCTCTCTTTTTGGTCCCTTTATTAAAGTTTCTTGAAAGATTTGAGTGGAATTCTTTTTCTTGCTGGACTAATAAACAGCTAATAAACAGCGTTTCTCTCAGAAATTCTGTAGATTTACTTGATTTGTTCAGTCCCTTCATATCTAAATCTATCCCTTTCTTATTTTAATTATTGATAAATAGGTTGATTTTATTTCATGTTGACAGTCTTCTATCTGTATCTCCCTTTCTCTCTCTAATTTTATCATGTTATTTAATTACATCTGATTTTAACTATAAATGTCATACAGTTTATTTTTAATATTTAAATTTTATGTTTAAATAATTTTTACATATTTGGTTTGTTGTCCAATACTGTGTAGACTTTTCCAAAAACTATATATACAATGGCTCTCTGATTTAAGCTTTCCCACTTCCAATCCTAATCCTTTTCTTTTCCTTTTCTTTTATTGAGAGAAGATGTATTGCATGCTTTTTCTGCATAAAACTACTATCATCCAGTTTATTTATTACATCATTTGCTTAGAATTTTTCCCATTCTTTTTTGGGGAAAACTTGACTTCCAACACTCATTTGGAATAATTGCTTTCAAACTTGGGTCCCAAAAATTATTTAGGGATTTAAAAAGGGAGGGGGGGAATCATTCATTCATCCTACAGCTTCTTTTTTTGGCATTTGCCCTTCTTATTTTGAAATATCAAGTCTATGTGGCCTAGAGGAATATGTGTGTGTATCCACTGTATTAGGCATATATAATTTTAATACATTTAATAAATATTATGGCGGTTGGAAGCTATATGTATCCTGTTCATAATCACAATCCATTCCTGTAGGGGTGAACTCAATGTAAGTAGGACCTTTTGATGAGGTTACTTCAGTTAAGGTGTGGCCCAGCCCAATCGTGATGGATCTTAAACCTATTAATTACTGGAGTCCTTTATGAGGAGAATGGAAGTGTGTTAGGACACACTTTCAGTACTCAGAGAGTTTAAGAATCTGACTTAGCCTTCACTTCCTGCTTGTTCATGACCTCCAGTCAGTCAGAGGTTAAAATTGGATTCTTTTAGGTCTTTCTTGGCATGTGCACAGCCTTGTACATATGTGCAGCCTTCTAGATTCCCAGGAATATTTTGGACATTTTCAAAGCCCCCTATGGACATCTCATTTTCCACATCTTCCTTTTATGTTTTTGGCCAGGTTCTTGTTTGACCTAATTGGAATTATAGCCTCAGATAATAATTGAAGAATTGCCACTGATTATTTTTGACAAGTAGCCTGGGCATAGAGGTTTTCAGTGGAGCTGGAGCCCATCAATAT
>PVKH010026863.1:0-13127 GCA_004027955.1 Chaetophractus vellerosus
AAGCTCCAGCAAGAGGAGCTTCCTTTTTACCAAGTAGGAACAGTGTTTGTGTATACAACTGAAGTCAAGTTGGTATCAAATCAATCATTGTTATATATTTAGGATGTTAAACTTTAACCCCACTGTAACCACAAGGAAAATATAATGAAAAATATATATAGGTAGAAATGAGATGGGACTCAATATGGTACAATACAAAAAATCAAATAAATATGAAAGTAAGCATTAACAGAAGAATTGAAGGACAAAAAAGGTAGAAGAGGTACAAAAACTTTTTTAAAAAAGTTAAAATGGCAGAAGAAAGTCCTTTAATATCAGTAGTGACTTTAAATATAAATGGATTAAACTCTCAGTCAAAAGGCAAAGATTGGCAGACTGAGTAAAAAAGCATGATCAACCTACTATATGCTATTTACAAGAGACTCAACTAAATTCAAAGGTACATATAGGTTGAAGGTGAAAGGATACAAAAAATATACCATGTAAGTAGTAACCAAAAGAGAGTTGGGGTAGCTACACTAATATCAGATAAAATAGATTTTAAGTCAAAAAGTATTAGGAAATAACTTACAAGATTGTGTGAAATAGAGTATAAACTATAATGTAAACTATAATCCATGGTTAGTGGCAATGCTTCAATACGTGTTCAATTGTAACAAATGTACCACACTAATGAAGGATGTTGTTAATGTGGGAAAGTGGGGGACAGGGACGGAGTGGGCCATATAGGAATCCCCTAAAATTTTTATGCATCATTTATGTAATCTAAAGTTTCATTAAAATAAATAAATTTAAAAAGTGCACATTGGAAAAAAAGTATTATGAAGGACAAAGATGGTCATGATATATTGATCAGTTCAATAAGAAGACATTACAATTATAAATATATTTGCATTGAACAGCAGAACCCCAAAATATATGAAGCAAATATTTACAGATTGGAAGGGAGAAATAGACAATTCTGCATTAATAGTAGGAGACTTTAATATACCACTTGCAGTAACACTAGAACACCTAGACAGAAGATCAATAAGGAAATACCAGACTTGAATAATACTCTAAACTATGTAGACCTAACAGACACTTGCAGATACTTTACCTAACAACAACATATTACACGTTCTTCTTGCGTACACGTGGGTTAGGCTTAATTAAACCACTGAAAGAATGAAAACAGAATAATGAGGAGAAGAGGGCCAGAGAAAAAGCAGGCCTTCAAAAGATAACTCTGCTGCAGCAAACCATCTTTGACTAATTTGATTTCCCCCTTAAAGTCATTGCTGTAAATAATTGTAGGTTCTCAAAAGAACCCCAAATCATCTCCTAGTGGTTCCTGGACTCATGACCCTCCTATTCCCCAGGATAGACCATCTGTTAGGTCACAAAACAAGCCTCAATAAATTAAAAAATATTGAAATCACACAATGTATCTTCTCTGACCACAATGGTGTGAAGCTATAAAGCAATAACAGAGGGAAAAATGGGAAAATTTACAAATATGTGTAAATTAAACAACATACTTTTAAACAACCAATGAGTGAGAAAATCACTGGGAAATTAGGAAATATATTGAGGTGAAAGAAAATGAAAGCACAACATACTAAAACTTTGAGATGCAGCATAGGCAGTGTTGATGGTCAGATTTATCACTCTAAATGCTTACATTAAAAGGGAAGAAATATTTCAAATCAAAGTCCTAACTTCAAAACTGGAAAAACTAGAAAAACAAGAGCAAACTTAAAAAAAAAAAAAAAAGAGCAAACGAAACCCAAAGTGAGCAGAAGGAAAGAGTTAACACAGATTAGAGCAGAGAAAAATGAAATAGAGAATAAAAAAAAAATAGAATCAACAAAATCAAAAGTTGTTTCTTCAGAAAGACAAAGAAAATTGACAAACATTTTGCTAGACTTATGAAGAAAAAAAGAGGGCACAAATAACTAAAATCAAAATAAAAAGGGACATTATTCCTGGCCCCACTGAAGTGAAAAGGACTATAAGGGGGATACTATGAACAACAGTACACAAATAAATTAGATAACCTAGATGAAATGAACAAATTCTTAGAAACAAAAAAAGCTACTTACATTGACTCAAGAAGAAATAGATCTCAACCAATAACTAGTCAAGAGATAGAATCAGTAATCAAAAACCTCTCAACAAAGAAAAACCCAGAACCAGATGGCTTCATCAGAGAATTTTATCAAACATTCCAAGAAGAATTAACAATAATCCTGCTCAAACTCTTCCAAAAAATTGAAGAGGAAGGAACACACCCTAATTCATTCTATGAGGCCAATATCACCCTTATACCAAGGCCAGATAAAGATACCACAAGAAAAGAAAATAACAGATCAATATCTCTTATGAATATAGGTACAAAAATCCCCAACAAAATATTAGAAAACCAAATCCAACAGCACATTAAAAGAATCACACACCATTATCAAGTGAGACTTATCCCAGGTAGGCAATAGTGGTTAAAAATAAGAAAATAAATTGTCATACATCACATTAACAGAATGAGGGGGAAAAAAAACACATGATCATCTCAATTGATGCAAAAAAAGGCATTTGAAAAAATCCAATATTCCTTCTTGATAAAAAATACCTAGAAAACTAGAAATAGAAGAAAACTTCCTCAATATGTTATAAGGCATTGTTTTAGTTTCTTGGGCTGCTCAAACAAGTTCCACAAAATGGGTAGAGTTAAACATGGGAATTTATTTGTTAATGTTTTGAGGCTAGGAAAATGTCCAAATCAAGGCATCATTAAGACAATGCTTTCTTCAAGAAGACTGGAGTACTGAGGCTGAATGCCAGTGATCCTTGGCTTCTCTGTCACATGGCAAGGCACATGGTGGTGTCTTCTGGTCTCTTCCTTCTCTTCCAGGTTCTGTCAATGTCCAGCCTTTTATTTCCTGTGGCTTTCTTTTCTCATGTCTGAATTCATTTCACTTATAAAGGACTCCAGTAATAGGATTAAGATCCATCCTGAATGAGACAGGTGACACCTTAATTGAAGTAACCTCATCAAAAGGTCCTACTTACAATGGGTTCACAACCACAGGAATGGGTTAAATTTAAGAACATGTTCTTCTGAGGTACATACAGCTTCAAACCACCACAGGCATATATGAAAAATCCACAGCTACCATGATACGTAACAGTGAAAGACTAAAAGCTTTTCCTATAAGATTATGAACAAGTCAAAGATGCCCACTGTCACCACTGTTATTCAACATTGTACTGGAAGTTTTAGTCAGAGCAATTAGGCAAGAAAAAAATAAAATACATCTAAATTGGAAAGGAAGAAGTAAGACTTTCCCTATTTGCAGATGACTGACCCTATATACAGAAAATCCTGAAAAATCTACAACAGAACTCCTAGAATTAATAAATGAATTCAACGCAGTGGTGGGGCACATGATCAATACCCCAAAATCAGTAGTGTTTCTATACACTGATAATGAACAATCAGAAGAAGAAATTCAGAAAAAAATTCCATTTGCAATTACAACTAAAAGAATCAAAGATCTACGAATACATCCCACCAAGGATATAAAGGGCTTTTACATAAAAAACTATAAAACATCACTAAAAGAAGTCATAGAAGACCTAAATAAATGGAAGAACATTCCTAAATAAATCGAACAACCCAATTAAAAATGGGAAAAAGACTTGAATAGACATTTCTCCAAAGAAGATATACACATGGCCAAAAAGCACATGAAAAGATTCTCAACATCATTAACCATTAGGGCAATACAAATCAAAACAACAATGAGATACCATTTCACACACACGAGAATGGCTACTATTTCTAAAAATAGGAAAATAAGTGCTAGAGAGAATGTGGAGAAATGGGAACTCTGGTTCATTGGTGGGAATGTAAAATGGTGTAGTCACTGTGGAAGAATGTTTAATGGTTCCTCAGAAAGTTAAGTATAGAATTGCCATATGACCCAGCAATCCCACTTCTAGAAAGATTTGAAAGCAGGGACTTGAACAGATATATTTGCACATCAATGTTCACAGTGGCATTATCACAACTGCCAAAAGATGGAAACAACTCAAGTGTCCATCAACTGATGAATGGATAAACAAAATGTGGTAAATCCAAAAGGGAAAAGGGGAGAAAAGGGAAAACAAGCTGAAGTGGCTAACAAAGAAACTTAAGATTTACCTGTAGAAAATGGAGAAACTAAAAATGAGGAGGGTCCAGCCTCTAATGAAGACAGAAAGAAACCAAGTCTGATTAATATCTTATACCATGTCTTAACAGTGGTCTCTCTTTCTCCCTTCTTGTACAATCCAGAGGAATATTTTTATGAGCTATTTTGTAAATGCAAGTCTTTTTCTACTAGTTCTAGAAGAAATATTTTAAAGGAGATTGGAAACCCACCTTATGCCATTTTTAAAATGTAAATGCTATTTTTTAAAGAAGGGAAATCATTTGCTGGTTGTTTATTTTTTGGTACAACCATAAAATAGTGGGATGTTGAATTGTGGGAAACTTTGGCTGTCTTTGATGTCAACTTACCATTAGAAAGGATGGGGTGGTGGTGGCAGTTTTTATACCCTAAATTACAGTGCATACTGGGTGGTGATTTGTAGTCACAGTCATGCATTTAATATGTGTTGAACATTTAAAATTAACTTCTATTCCCATGTTTTTAGGTAGAATTGTTTCTTAAAAACCACTCCCTGATCTTGGCTCTCCCTGTCAGAACTTTGCAACATCCTTGGTTGGGGTTGTCCAGTTTTTCTAATAACTTTGTTATATGCTGTGAAAGATTGGAAATTTGAGTATGTAGGGTGTATGGCATTAAATTGTGAATTAGGGACCGGCTCAATAGCCCAGTGGATAGGGCGCCGGCATATACCACATGGGAGGCCCCGGGTTCAGTTCCCGGGGACCTCTCCTAGCAGGCAGACCGCCTTGAGAATGGCAAGCCGCCATGGGCGGGCCGGAGCCGCCGTGGGCAGGGCAAGAAGCTGCCACGGACAGGGCAAGAGCTGCCACGGGCAGGGCAGGTCGCCCGCAGATGGAGCGCAGCCAGCCACCCGCGAACTGAAAGCCGGCCGTGAACGGACACAGAGACCGCCCACAAGCGGGGAAAGCCGCGCCTGCGCAGTGACCACTCTCGGCGCGTCGCCGCAGCGGGGTGAAGGGGAGATATGTAATAAAATAAATAAATCTTTAAAAAAAAATTGTGAATTAGTGGGACTGAATGATGTAACAGCTTATCAACTTTTGAAGATATTGGTACTTGATATCCTCTTAAGGGAAACTTGCCTCCAAATTTTAAGCTGGAAGGTCAGTGGAATAAATTGAAAAAAACAAGTACATGGCTTTTTAGGTTTTCAGTACATACATTAAGAATGGTGTACAAATTGCTCATAATGTCTGTGCTGATCTTCAAAACAACCAATACAATCTCAATTATGAAAGACAAAAAAGAATCAGAAACTAGAATATAGGTTGCCAAGGTGTGGGGTGAGGGTAGGGATAGGGAGTTAAGTCTTTAAAATGTACAGAGTTTCTATCTGGGTGACTGGGAAAATTTTGGTAACGGATGGTGGTGATGGTAATACAACACAGTGAAAGTAATCAACAGCACTGAGTTATAAATCTGAAGTGTGGTTAAAGGAGAAATTTTAGGTTGTATGTATGTTACTACAATACATTTTTTTAAAAAACCGATGGAACTACACAACACAATGAACCCTAAATTAAACCATGGGCAATAGTTAATAGTATAATTATAAAAATGTGTGTTCATCAATTGTAACATGTTCCACACAAGTGCAAGGTGTTAATAATAGGGTAGTTTATTGGAACCCTGTATTTTATGCGTGCTTTTTCTGTAAACCCACAACTTCTCTAAGAAAAAAAAATCAAGAATGTCTTTCTAATGATTTTTATAGAAAATGTTTTGTAGCACTTTTATAATTATGCTTTTAGATTTAGTCTTTAATTTTAAAAAATCTCAAACAATGCTATAGAGCTGTAAACGGAGAGAGAATAAAAATGAAATAATATCCAGAATAAATTTTTTTCTGGTAAAATTATAGACAGTATTATGAATGTTCTGCCTGATTAACTTCCGATTATGACATCTAATTGGAAAAGTCCTTCAGGTAAAATAGAACAAGCTGTAATATAATAGGCTGAGAAGCATGGATTCATCTTACACAGTCAGGCAACAAGCCGGAGTGCTTTTGAAGTGTACAGTTCCGGCCTGGGGACTTTTAGGGTGACAGTCAAAGTTTATAGATTCTCCCTCAGAGCATTATTATTCTGATATGGGACTTGTATTTTCTATACAGTATAATATCTCTATCAGCCGCTTAAATAAACCCACCTGACCAAACTCTTGTTTTAAAAAGCAAAAATTGAAACAATAGGCTTGCCAGTTCTTTGCCAAAATAAATTTCAAAGTTCTACTTACCCTATATTGGGTCTTGTGGGGCATGTACCCCACAAGAGACACGTTCAAATCTTAATCTACATTCCTGTGGGTTTGAACCCATTTGTAAAAGAGACCTTCTGGCACTGGAGGTTCTGAGGGGAGGGAGAGGGGAAAAATAGGTGTGATATGGGGGCATTTTCGGGATTTGTGAATTGTCCTGAATGACATTGCAATGACAGATACAGGCCATTATGTATCTTGTCAGAACTTATCAAAATGTGTGGGAGAGAGTGTAAGCTACAATGCAAACTATAATCCATGCTTAGTGGCAATGCTCGAAAATGTGTTCATCAATTGTAACCAATGAAAGATGTTGTTAATGTGGGAAAATGTGGGTGGGGTAGGGAGCGGGTCATGTGGGAATCGCCTATATTTTTTATGTAACGTTTATGTGATCTAAGTATCTTTTTAAAAAATGTGTGCATGTGTGTGTGTGTGTGTGTGTGTGTGTTTATATAAAGGATCCTTCTGAAGATGTTATTATTAAAGTGTAGCCAAGTTGAATCAGAGTGAGTCCTCATCCATATGACTGGAGGCCTTATAAAGAGAGGAAATTCAGACACAGTCAGTCAGAAGAGGCCAGAAGTCAGAAAAAGCTAGAAGTAGGAGAAGCCAGAGAGGGAGATATTATCATATGACGGAAGATTGTCATCACCAGAATGTACAGATTTTGGAGAAAGCATGGCTTTACTAACACCTTGATTTTGGACTTTCAGCCTCCAAAACCATGAGCGAAACTGTTGTTTAGGCCAACTAATGTATGATATTTGTCATAGTAGCCCTGGTAAACCAAGGCACCCTACACATTTACAATGACTGCTCTCTGAACTCAGTGACTGGCATTCTGATAACTCGTGGCCTGCCCAGATTTCTTTTCTTGGATGAAATCAATACATTTGCCTGAAGACAATTTTGGGGGGCGGGGCGGAGGGGCAGGGGCAAATTTTTTTGTTATCTTATGAATACAGATTCCTTTAAAAATCAATCAGAAGGAAAAGAAAACACAGTCTACAAACAAAATAGCCTGATTTCGTTTAGACCCTGGGCCTGAGTTTATTTTCAGGCCCATCTAAAAATTTTGTTTTTATATATGCACAGTCTGTTTTGTTCCAAAAAGGATTTAAGGTTATTCTGTGTTCTCTATTTTTAGTTGTCAAGTGGAATTAATTTGAAAAAAAAAAAAAATCAACCGGATAGTACAAAGTTGATCCGATGTCGAATCCGTGGCAAGCATCCAACTGTCACTGAGAAGTTAGAGGGGTGCTGAAAAGCCTACTAATGCTGGAATATTTTCCCCCAATTGACCTTCCTATTATCAGATTTCATTACAATCATTTCCTTAGGAGTCTTCTGGAGACAGGCATTTTAACTGGGTTAAGATGTTACCTGGGAGAGGTGCCAAATTAACTAATCTGTGTTAATGTGTTATAGATCTGATTAATTCATGGTTGCAAACTCGCTGCCTCGGGGGCCAGGCCAGTTGCTGGTGGAGGCTGCTGGCCAGGGAGGAACCAGAGTGGTGGGTCCCAGCCTCCTTTGTGGGCCAGCTGCAGCTCAGCCCTTGAGTGTGTGGACCTGCGGTCCAGGATGCTGGTTTGCCCTACTTTAAAAAGGATTACTAAATGACATGTCCTGACTTGTAAATGTTGATAATTCAGAATTTTTAAAATCATGACAAGGTCTTAAAATATCCCGCTGGCCACCCAGATTTGACTGGCTTGCTGACCCCTAATTTGCCACCCTTGGACTAGTGCACGAGTTCTCCTGTATCCTAACAGCAGGTCTGGGAGAGATGCCCACTGCAGATGTTCTGATTGAGGGCCAGAGTGGAGAAGGGGTCCTTGGCTAATATCTAAGACCTGGGGCATGGGTTATGGGGGCTATGGGGAGGTGGGGGGAGCTCCAGGACATGTTCTCATTATTCTGCCTGGGATGACACCGTGAACGCCTGGAGGCTTCTGTCAGCTTTAGTAAGTGACATTCACTTTCCTTGCTGTGGAAGCTGCCATTGTACAGAGAACTCTGTGTTCTTTGGTTTGCAAGGCACTCCTGAGCCGAGCAGATACGCGTGTCCTGCCCTATCAGCGAGCCAACCACCCCCCAGTGAGACTTCTTGGCTGGTTCTCAGCCAGAGGATTTGCAATGATTTAAAGAAACATGGGAGTACACTTAGAAAAGTGTCTTCTTGGCACTGGAGTCAGTCAACAGCTGGCCTTCAGGAGAAATGCAATCCTTTAATTCAGGACAAAAATATAATTTTTCAAACAGCTCCCAAGAGTCCACAATGACAGTCTGGCACTTATGACAAGGAGTCACTGTGTAAGCCAGGCTTGGTGTGGAAGATCTTTACTGTGCCACAGGCATGGGCCGTAGTGGGATACATGGAAACTCCAACCCATGGCCTTGGCAAGTAGGATTCTATCACTGAGCTTTCTAGGGATGGCAGGGAAATTTGTGAGGGGCAGGAAACACCCTATGTGCTGCCTTTTATTTATTCCTCGCTCTCCCCGAGATGGCTCCCTGGTCTGTTTGCTTGTTGTTTTTGCTTGTTTTGCACTCATTGTCTGCTCGCTGTTTTTGCTCATTGTCTGCTCATTGTCTGTTTGATTTTTTCTTTAGGAGGCACCGGAAACCAAACCTGGAACCTCTCATGTGGGAGGTGGGCACTCAACTACTTGAGCCACATCTGCTCCCCCTTTTATTTTTTTTTAACAAATCAATTATATCAATACATATTAATAAAGCATACAATTAGTC
The DNA here is from genome assembly GCA_004027955.1 of Chaetophractus vellerosus. NCBI lineage: Eukaryota > Metazoa > Chordata > Mammalia > Cingulata > Chlamyphoridae > Chaetophractus > Chaetophractus vellerosus. The sequence goes on from PVKH010026863.1 coordinate 9,231, forward strand.
CAAAGTGTACAATCAACGATATTTGGTATAATCACATAGTTGTGCATTCAGCACCTCAATCATCATTAGAGCATTTTCATTATTTCAATAATAATAATAAACAAAAAGCAAACAAACAAGAAAGTTCTTCACCTCTCAATCTCGCTGTGCTTCCCTTGCTGTACATAGCTGCTAATTCTGGTTATTCTTGCACAATTTCTTATTTATTTATTAAGCAGTTTTACTGAGATATATTCATATACCATATAATCTATCCAAAGTGTATAATCAATGGCTTTTAGTATAATCACAATGTTGTGCCTTCATCACCACAAAAATTTTTAGAACAATTTCGTTTTTCCAAAAGGAAAAACTCCCCACCCCTTAGCAGTCCTTCCCCAGCCCTACATAACCACTAATCTAACTTCATCTTTATAAATTGATTTATATTTACATTTTATATAAATGGAATCATACAATATGTAGTTATTTTGTTTCTGGTGTCTTTCACTTAAAAAGGAGAGGCAAAATTATCTTGCACAAGATTAGCATTTGAGAAGTGGCGTTTGTAAATGTAGGACAATGCAAAACTTTGGGCTCTCTGGTTTTCCCTATGGGCTGGTCATTAGGGGGAGCTGTGTGCTTGACTAAGAGGCGTACATGGCTTCCTTCAGCAGGCATTTGAAGTCTTCAGACTTCACTGTCCTCACCTTATAGTCCTTTTCATGCGATGCTTTGTCCCACAGCAGCAAGTGATTGCCTTGCGATATTATTCCAGAAACGGGTAGGAGAAGTGACGGGGCCGATCAAAAGAATAGTTAGTGTTGATTTTAGTATTTTAGAATGAGAAGAATTTCTGTTGGAAAAGTAGTATGTGTGAATATGAGGGAGAGAGGGGGAAAAAAAGATGAGGGAGAGACGGAAGAAGGGAGGAAAAAGAGAGGGAGGGAGAGAAAGTAAGAAATTCTCACTTTCCTTATGAGACTGATGTATAGAGGTGTCTTAGATGAGTACTTCAAGGGCTGTTTTTTGATTTTTTTTGTCATTGTCATAACTGCTACATTTCCTCATTAATTACAGCCCTGGGTCAATTGACTCATAAAAGCCAACCAATAGATCAGATGGTGTTAACTTAAGGACAATCAAATCAACAAGTCTAATGCATTGGTCAGAGGCTGGAGTGGCTGGTGGGATAGCATTCGCAGCCAAGAATTTTACATGGTCCCTTTCAGTTGGTGCTGCTGGCTTCGATGTATTGATTTAATCCCCAGTTAAGATCAGGCCTGGAAATATAAGTAGACTCTCTAACTGTTCTGCCACTGTACATGTGGAAACACCCTGCGTGCTGCCTTTGTAATAAAGAGGAATCCGTACTCTGAAATTCTCTCCCCAGCTCCCCTCTTTCTCCTCCTCACCTTCTTGTGGCGGTTTATTTTCATTTTCACCAGTTAGGAGGGATTGGAAGAAAGAGTAAGTTAAACAACACTGATTATGTTTGCCTGCCAGCTGTTTTTATTAAAGAAATAAACAACAAAAACAAAAATTTGGTCAAAATTAAATTTAAATCTTGTTTGGGGAATTTGATGTTTCAGATAACTGTAGACTTTCCCTAACAAATAAATGTATATTTCCTAAATAGCAATATCACCAAAACTTCACAGATATTGGAGCAGTAATAATAGTTCTTTAAAATACTTAGGAGAAGTGAAAGTCATTTCAAAGGACTTTAATTGCTATGGAGTGATTCCACTTCCCACTTAACATTTTCTGCCTCAAGGTCCCCTCTCCACAGACTGTCTAAGGCTGGCATGATTTAGGTTTTTGGAAGCAGCTGATGGTGGCATAAATCTGTCCAGACAGGGAGGATGCTATAGAACTGGCAGTACACCCTGCAGGCCAGTGTGCTGGAAAGTCACACGAAACGCTCCGGAATGAAGCAAGCAGGGGCTGCTGAGTCCCCTGACCAATGCAAATGAAAATGTTGGTTCATGTGTTTAATTTGGAGAAATACAATTCGAATGTGGTTTTGGTCCCAAGAGGGACATTATTAGAAAGGCCTTGGGGCTGTGCCCCTCAAAGTGTGGTCTGTGGAATCAGGGCTGCAGTGAGACTTCAGGTTCCCCAATCTCACCTTCAACTTACTGAATCAGAGCAAGGAAAAAAACGTTGAAAAGTTGTCCTAAGCGACTCTCTGTGCAGTAAAGTGTGGCAACTACTGTCTTAGGGACCTCAGGTCTGTTATCCTTGGAGGTTGGTCCAGGAGAGGGAGAGTGGAGTCCAGCATTTATGGAGTGCCATTTACATGCCAGGAGTGATTTCCCCATATTCTTAGTAAAAATCTGTGTAATTTCCTCTGGTCTGAGTTTCTCTTCAAAGGAATTAAAGGAGGAAGCTGTAGTACAGATCTGAAGGCTAATTTTTTTTAAAAACCCTTTTTGGGGGGAAATAATTTCAAACTTACAGAAAACTTGCAAGAATTAGAATTGTGCAAAGAACACCATGAAGTTTTTAGCCATATCCACCTGTTTTTAACATTTTGCCCTATTTATTATTTGTGCTCACATTTTTAAAATATATTTTTTTATTTTTTAAAGATACTTAGATTACATAAATGTTACACGAAAAAGATAGGGATTCCCATATGCCCCGCTCCCCACACCTCCCACACCCTCCCACATAAACAAATTCTTCATTCGTGTGGCACATTCATTGCAATTGATAAACGCATCCTGGGGCATTGCCACTGAGCATGGACCATAGTTCACATTGTAGTTTACACTCTCTCCCACACAATTCTGCAGGTTATGGGAAGATATATAATGGCCTATATCTGTCATTGCAACATCATTCAGGACTATTCCCAAGTCCCAAAAAAGTCCCCGTATTATAATTGTTTTTCCCTCTCCCTGCCCCCAGAGCCTCCAGTGGCCACTGTCTCCACATCAATGTTGTAATTTCTTCCATTGCTTGAATCACAATAAGTCTAAAGTATAATAATAGTAAGTCCACTCTAGTCCATAGTTCATTCCTCAATCCTGAGGATTCTGGGATGCTGATGTTTGCTCCAGCTCTGATTGAGAAGGGGCTTCGATCCCATATAGTCGATGGATGAGACTCTCTTGCTTGCAGTTGCAGGCTCTCTTGTTTCCTTGTTATGGTGGTTGTCAATCCTCACCTCCTTTTTAGTTGTCCTGGGTGAGTCCAATGAACTGGAGAGTAAGTGTTGCAACTCCACTGAGGCTCCGGGCCCAGGCACCACATGGACAGTCCAAAGATTCAAGTCTCTTGGACATATACCTACCAACTCCAGCACCAACTATAGGTTCAAATAGAAGGGACAGAAGAGACATGTGTAGGGAAGCCATAACAGTTCAGCTCTGTCACTCTCAGGAACAAACTCAAAGTAGAGCCCACTGGCTAGGCACCAAACTTCGGAGCTATCTGCCTTGACCATAAGACCTGGGTGCTCACACTCTCTTTATGTATATCTATATCACTGTAATTTATATAGGTAAATATATACACACATAATATTTTTTCTGAAACATTCTGAATTTACAGTAATTATGGCCTTTTATCTCTAAATAATTCAGAGTGTATTCTTAGCATAGAGTTATTTTCTTACATAGTCATAGTACAACTACCAAGTTTGGGAAATTTAACATTGAGACAATAGTTTTTATCTAAGCTAAGGTCCATATTTTAATTTTGTTTTTTGTCTCAATAGTGGCATTTATAGCATTTGACCCCTGAGTGCAGTATCTGGTCTAGGACCATTGTGATTAGTTGTCACATCTCTTTAGTGTCCTTTAAATTGGAACATTTCCAGTCTTTGTCTTTTTTTTTTTTTTTTGACATGGGCATTTTTCAAGAATACTAGCCTCCATCTTTTTTTTTTTTTTTTTTTTTTTTAAATCA
>PVKH010026864.1:0-13131 GCA_004027955.1 Chaetophractus vellerosus
CCTCAAGTCTATACTCCAAAAACACTCAACTAAGCTTCTTTCATTTGGAGGCCCTTAGCCATCTAACCCCACCTCCAACCCCTTCACCTGAGTAACTCCTACTCATCTTTCTGATACTAATTCACACATGATTTCCTCCAGGAAGCCTTCCCTGACGACCTCCTTCCATAAATCAGGAATGGGAACCCCTCGTGTGTGTTCCCATATAGCCCGGCACATCCCACGTCAGTGCCTCTGTCAATCTGGAATGCATTTGCCTATTTTATTGACTGTCTCCCCATTGGACCACTAACTCCATTCATGCAGGTGCCTCATATGCCTGACTCATTGTTGTAGCTCCATATCTAGTAAGTGCCAGGATATAGCAAATCTTGATAAACATTTGCTGAATGAAATTTGAATGAAAAATGAATGATGGCCTTGGTTTCTATGGGGAATGGAGCAAGTTCATCCAGACTGTAGAAGGCACTCCTCTTTTAGCAACTATTTCTTCCAAACTCCTACCCCTAAGTGCCAGAATATCCCAGATCTGCCCTCCCAAGCTGGGGGCCATTATGTCTTTCTTGGCTGCACCTTCCCTCTTGCTGGTCCCCATATTCCTTTCTACCGCTATCTCCAGCACGAGAAAGAAAAGAGAAATGAGCACTTCTTTGAGGGAGGGAGACAATGAGGAGGCACTATAGCTTATAGCTTATAGCTTATAGCTTATAGCTATAAAAGAAGATCAGCAAAAGGGATTTTTTGAGGTAAGGCCTTCCTGTGGGAAATAATATGGACAGAAGTGGGTTTTCATCCCTAAAGGACTTTCTTCATTCCAAAGAACAGCCACCACAACAGATACAAGAGAGTAGAAGGGGAGGGAGGTTGACTGAATTCTGTGGTAACAACATCTGTATCTGTTCGCCCGGTCTGTGCAGAGGTTCAAGGCTCATCAGTAAGTTCTAAGCTAACTTGTTAGGGCCTGAACATTCCCTCTGGGGACTAAGTCAACATGCTCTATTTTCATGGGCTCAGAGTCCCTGGAGCAGGGGATAGGAAGAACAATTCTTTGAGCAAGATGGGAAAAGGGACTCTACACCCTGACAGGTGGCAATGAGAATACAGACAGAAGACAGAAATTCAATCTCTCAGAAAATTGAGTGTTGGCCATTGGCCAACTTATCCTTTTTTTTTCTCCTTATCAGCCTCCTAGGTTAGTTTGAGAGATTGGTATTAACAGATAACCAGTACAAAAGAGGAACCTAAACATATTTGTGTAATAAAAAGGTATCTAAAGATAAACTATCACTCAACCCCTTCCCTCTCTTCCCTTTCTTATTTTAGTTCTTCCTGAAAGCACTTATTTGTTCAAACATAAAGCAATACCATATCCTTCCTAAAATTATTTTTAAACCATACAGGCACTTCATTGTTTTTAATTCCCCTAGTACCACTTTCCAAAATGTCTTTTAGACCTTCTATTTTGAAGGTATTAATCAATCCATTTAAAATTTTTAGTTATTTTTTACTTTTGTAGAAAATATCCTCTACTTCATAATTAATCCAGAATGATAATATAATCATTGTTATACGAATTAAATAATTTTCTCTAAGATTTTTGAAAGTTATTTCTTAATTATGATCTTATTCAAGAGTTTTTACTAAGACGTAAATTTACAACCAAAAATTAAGATTTCATTTGAGTCCATGTTTTCTTCAATCTAATCTTTTCCTTGTAACAGTGGCATTTCAGGAATATTTTATGGAAGATATGTTCATAGTAATGTAGCAAATTCTCGTTTAAATTTAAATCTTTCATTCTTGTACATTTATTAACTCACCAAAACACCCCAGCTGGCACTCGGTCCACCTCTAAAGGATGTTGGAATAAAGAAAAAGTCATCTTTTGTTGAACTTTTGGATTGATGAAGGTCTAAGGAAAGAGAGTAAAAAATTGGGTGAGAGAAAAAGGTTTGCTGAAGTGAAATCTAGCTCTAGAAGTAGTATAAGGATTTTGAAATTCAACCATTAACTGTGTTGAAGCAAAAAATATTTACATGAATAAATGTCCCCTTTTTAAAATCATTCCAAAGCAGAGACATGGAAAAAGGAAAACTTCTTGCTCGGTCATATCTTACCCTAGCCTCCATCTTAGCAAGGGACTAAAATGGTGGTTTCCTTGTGTGAAAGTTCTAGTGGTTTTTAATAAGAAAGAGAGGTATAGGAAAACTAGGAAGAGACAGAAGGGTAACAGAAATAATAGCTAAGTGCTTTATATATATTAATTCATTTAAAATGCAATTAGTAATTTTGTGAAAAGATTGAAGGTTAAACTTCTATAAAGAATTTTTTTAATTTCAAGTTTAGGTTTTAAATCTTGGTCAAAGAAAATAATTCTTCTAATGAAAGAAATGACAAGGTCAGAAAAGGATGCCAGTTTGTACAGGGAAAATAAGGAGTATAGTTTCAAACACCTTGAGACTGAGGGGAAAACAAGACATCCACACTGGAAATGCTACTTAAGTAGCTGTGGGGAAGAGGGCATCCTGGCCATATTATAATTCTGCAAGAAAGTCTTTATAGCAAAAATGGGTATATCTAGATGCCAATGACTCACTGCCTTAAGCAAAGGATTAAAATGGAGGTTCCCTTTAATGATCTGAAGCCATTCAACAATCAAGTTATTATAGCTAATTCCCCCTGCTCCAATTCCATCCTCACCAAGCAACCTGGTGATAACAACTTGCTTTCTCACAAAAGTCTGTCTATAGGGAAAGAGTGCACTAGTCGTGCTGAAGTGAACATTCTGGTCCTCCTGACAGTTATGCTGCATGTTATAAATTAATAAACTGTCATTGTTATTTTATATCATTAGTCTCCTGAGCTAATAATAGACTGCTCCAGAAGGATAGATTTGTTTTTGGTACGCTCTAGAATTGCGATCCGAAGTATACAGGACAAAAGACCTGCACTGACTGTGGTCAACGCACCATGAGACTTCCAAGGGAACATTCTGCTGAGCCTCTAGAGGAGCAGCAGAATGTGGTGGCTGGAAGCTCATCCTTTGAAGTCAAACAGTCCTGGTCTTGGATCCTGCTTTTTCTATTAACTAGTTATGACGCTTGGGGTAAATAAGCTCTGTAAGCCTCAGCGCCTACTTTGATGGGATGTTAGGGTCAAAGGACACACAATGAGAGCGCTTTTTAGATGTGAGTTATTACCTTGAAGGCAGCCCTCTGAATTTTCTTTGACAATGTACCAACCTAAATGGGAGGATGAAATGAAAGCAATCAATGTAACTCCTTCAAGATGTTCAGCAGTAAAAGACAGGAAAGAATTGTGAATGGGTAATGAGACTTTAAAGAGAAAACTTGTTTAAGGTAGAGAGGCAAGGGGTAGGGGCACTCCAAAGGGGTAGAACCCATGGGAAGAGAAAGAGAGAAAATATGAGATAGAGTGATAGAGAGGCAAAGGAATAGGAGGAGATTGGAAAAGAAAGGGAAAAGGAAGAGGCCAGAGCAACTGGGGAAGAGAAAGAAGCAGTTGAGGCCAGGAGATTGGCATGGGGCAGATTCCTCGCGGCTCTCCTTACTTGCCTAGAGCCCTGCTCAGGTGAGCCCCTCCCTGCCCCTCTGCCATCTCAGAGGCTAGGAAGAAAACAGAGTGTCCCCACTGGGAAAATATTCTAGCTCCTTCAAACAGTGGGTCTTTCCAGTTCTCAGGACTCAGGAACAAGATGGGGCCAGGAAGAAAAGACTCAATGTAGTTTTATTGAGCCCAACTCCAGATCACACTCCTGCCTCTTTTTACCTTCTGTTCTTAATTCTCTCTTCTGAGCTGCTTTGCTTCCTCTTTTTTTGACTCTGCTTTATCTTCCTCGTTGGAGGCAGAGAAAACACTTTTAAAATAACAGGATTCAAATCCCAGCTCATATACTTTCTAACCGGTATTATTTGGGGCATGTCTCTTAGCCTTCCTAAGGCTCAATTTCCAAATCTGTAAAATGGGGATAATAATGTCTTCCTCCATAAGGTGTTGTGAAGTTAAATATACATGTATATAGGGTGCACTCCATGAAAATGTGTGGGGTTTTTTCCCTGTCCTTTTCTCCTCCCCAGTCTGCCTTTTAACCTCTTACTCCCTCTCCTTTATTCCTCTTTGAATCTCTGTTTCCATAACTTTTCTCCATATTTCACACTAGGACACTTGTGTCCCACCCCAACTCACCTTCTCTACAAGGACTCACCCAACCAAGAGTGGCAGGGAGGGTAGGAGGACTGCCAGGGAGGGCAGCATCACTGTGGGCTTAGACAAACCTTGGAAGTCTGCCTACTTGAGTAGTTGTGGGGTATGAGGATGAGGGAACAAGCCTTCTCTCCTCTTGTGGCCCTGTATCTTCTCTGGTCCTAACCTCGGCCCCTTCCTCCCTCAGGCCCTAGAGTCCCAGCGGCTGAAGAGCTTTTGTCCCTGGCCATGGAAATCTTACAGTCACAAACACTGGAAACCCTGTCTACCAGCCCCAGAATATCACCTGGAGTCCCCATGCCAGAACCCTGAAGGGCAGGTGAGATGGGGAACTGGATCACAGCTCTAAGACCCCAGAGAAGGCAGGTCCTGGTGGAGCAGGGAAATCTCTGCCTTGGGAGGTGAGACCAGTGAGGGAAAGGGGGAGGCTGCTCAGGAAAAATTCCAGGCCTTTGTCAAGTGTACAGCTTTGAGGGTGAGGGATGTAGATAATGTTTTATTCATATTTGGTGTTGGTGACAGCTACCAAGAGCCACAGTGCTTGGAGATGTTGGACAAAAGTAGAAGTGAAAAATATTAAACTTGTATGTGTGTATGAAAATGATGGTTACCACAGGCAAATTGTCTCATTATTATGCCTCAATGATAAATCACTTGATTTCCCATATAATGTATTTTAGATCAATTTTGTTTGTGAGGTGTCATGTCAACACTGAAGTCTGTTTATATTCTGTTAGGCATGCAGCAGTTACCCAGCCACAAATTTTTCTCTTGTTGATCCCCTCCTCACTTTCCTCCTTGGTGTCCTGGTTTCCTTTTCTCTACCTTTTCTCTTCCTTTTCTCCTCTGCTCTTGCTGCCTTTCTTGTGCATTTTCCCTTCCTTCTCATCCTCTGCTTTCTCTCCCAGGCATACCTCCCCTGATTTAGTCATCTTCCTTCCCCTTCTCACTTCCCCATTCCTCCACCAGTGCTAGAGTCAGACTGGCAAGTTTGGTCCCCTTAACTCTGTACCCTTGAGCAATTACCCTCCCCTCTAAGCCCCAATTTTCTCATCTGTAAACTCATGGGATTGTTAGGGAATCTAAAACAGATCATGCATGTTAAGAAATTAGCACAATTCCTCCTGCTCGATAAAGGAGGGTTATTATTTTTTTTTTTTTTTACCATCTCCTCCCCCTACTGCAGTTCAATCACCAAACACTGATCATACGCCTACTCTTTGTTAAACTCTGGGCTCGGCATGGGGCAGGCAAGAATGCATTGGGCCTTATCCCTGTCCTTTAAAAGCCCACAGTCAGGGGAAGATGAGACAAGACAGACACATAGAAAAATCATTAAAATGGCCCATGAAGGGCTATAATGGAAGAAGGAGCTTAGAACTATGGAGACAGAGGGAAAGGAGTCAGCAAGCCTGCTTTGCAAAGCCAGCTAAGACCTCAAAGGTGGTGATTCTGAGTTGAGTCTTTTTCAAAGGAAATGAAGGAGAGTTTGGCAAGCAAAAAAAGTAAGGACAGGCAAAAGGAAGAGCATGCAGAAGGGCCAAGTGTTGTGAAAGGGAAGGAAAGGTTTTGGGAGCAGTGACCAGGTCATAGGGTGCATGGGAGAAGCATGGTGTGACATGGAGCTGGCAAGGTAGACAAGAGGTGGATTTGAAAAGGAGTCATCTCCATCCTTGTCATCATCACTACCACTTACTGGGTACTTGGCCTTATGCTAAGCACTTGATATATATTATGTCATTTAATCCTGGAGAAACTCTATGGGCAAGAACTTTCAGGACCCCCATTTTTAAAATAAGGTGACACAGAGCATTGCTATAGTCAAAGCCTGTGGCTCATCCTGAAAATGACAGGAAGACAGAAGAGAACGTTAAGTAGGAAGGTATGATTACAATCCAACCTCCATTTTCCACTGCCATTGCTCCTTCATGTCTCTCTATGCCAACCTAGAGCTTTTAAGAAGGTCACTCATACAGCATGGACTGGCATGGAGAGCGATTGGGAACAATGAAAACTGGCACATGGAGCTGGATTCTAGAAATGTTTCTGTAGTTGAACGCACAAAGTTTATAAAAGGTCTATGTGGTGGGATGAAGGACAAAGAAGAATCTGGGGAAATTTCTAGGTTTCTGGCTTGGGTCACTGAGAGGATAGAGGTGACAATAAGGGGAGTGGAGAAGAAGGTGGAGGTGCCAGAGCAAGAATTGGGGTGGGAGAATAACAAACTCAGTTTGAACACATTAGGCTTGAAATGCTTCTTGAAGGTTGGAACTGTCTTTACCACTAAAGAGAAAAGATAGATTTGTAGATGAGAATTTATCAACATATAAGGAAGCCTTAAAGTCATTGAAGTGGATGATCTCACCCAGGAAGAGCAAGAATGAGGAGAGGTGGGGAGAAGACAGGATGAGGGTGAGCCAATAGGACAAGGACAGATCCCAGGGAACACTCACTCTAAGAAGAGGCGAGAAGGCTGTACTGAAACACAATGCTGTGGCATTCCCACCTTGCCCTCCCTCTTCCTCTGCGCAGCTAGCACAGTGCCTGACACAGAGCAGGTATCCAATAAACTTTAGTTGAATAAACAAAAGTCCAGAGGAAAGAAAGGTGACCTCAAAGTAAGGCAATCATATGTTTCCAAAAATATTATGATGAACAGTATTTAATATTGCCAAGAAGTCAAGTAAAACTTTTAGGCATGTGCTACAAACTACAAAAAGGTTTGGCACATTTGAGGGTTACCATTTTCTCTGAAATCTTTTCATGAGAAATTCTGAAAACAAATACTAGCTTCTAATTCTTCTGCATGTCATACAAAAATGTAGAATACATTAGCATTAAAATTAAGAACCATTATTTCAAGGAGAGGTACAATTTCTAATTCACTTTTAAATGTTGAGTCTTTCCCTACTAAATGAAATTTTCCCAATTTGCCATGAAAGAAATAAGTAAAAATCATCCTATTTGCTAAACAGGGGCACACAAAAAAATCATTTGGTCTCCCTTTTTTAAAGATTCATGCATGATGAAACAATCTAAAAAAACACACAGGTTAAAAGGCATCACTCTGAATTTACATTTTACAGTAAAGGCTATGATGGAAGAACACTGAGCAAAAGGTAAGTCTTCATGGGCACAGGTGTTGGTAATCCCATCAGCCATTCTGTTTTTCTTCATCTCCTATCTAATAAGCCATTAGCCCCCGGTTAATGTTTCTCACCAACTGCCTTTTTCTTCAGAACGGCTCATTGTTAACCAGAGACCCGAAACACTTTGATGTCAATCAACAAAATACCTGGAAGGATCGATTTTTCTATTCAGACAAATCCTAGCACAGAAAACACAGTCCTCAAGCCTCAGAGGAATAGCTTAATGACAAACTGTCCGTCTCTAAAGCATGAATTGATCATAGAATAAACAGTCTCTTGAATAGGTGTGCTAGATACAACCCTCTGAAAGAAAATAAAACAACCACTACCACAGGAAGTGACAAAGACCTACAAATATAGAAGAAATAGACGTTTATGCTACTCACATCAGTCATTTAAAAGGGGATACTAACAGAATAAAATTTTGAATTTCAAAAGGAAAAAAAATCTTATCTTCCATTCCCAACTAACTCCCCCCAAATTATTTTTTAATAAGAGGAGGATAATAGAGAATATTTGCTAAACTTCAACCACACAGAAGATAAAAAGAGCAAAACAAAATAGGAATCTGGAAAAGAGAAACAGAAAGTCACAACTGCCCAGAGATAAATTTCCTCAATCTCTCTAACCATTGAATGCCCCTGCCTACTCACCTCAACATGGACCTAACCCTCTCCCCCAAAGGGGAGATTTCCCAGCAGTGCAGGAAGATCAAACCGGTACTCATTCCGTGACCATATCAATGAGAAAAACAAGGCTATACTAAAAGCTCTTCTTACATAGAAAACAAACTGGGTCTCTTGAGGGCATTCTTGAAAACCTAAGATCAACTCCCCGAAAAACACTCTTTGACCACTTACCGCTACAGGAAGCTGCTAGATGGCTGACAGCATCTCTTACCAGAAAGAGGAAGACGTTACAGGAAGCTAGCTTCACTACCAGTGAGGAATTGGGGGAGACAAACACTCCTTAGGAAAATGCTGAAACCCTATAAGAGCCTCTCCTCCTATAGTCGACTGCTACTGCTGCCAAGGCAGAACTGGTTAATCTTGGAGAAACAAAAGGAAACTCCCAAGAGGCTGGCTTCTGGAGGATAGCTTCCTCTGTGGGAACCAAGAGCTCAGGAGGATGGAAGTGGACAATTGAAGGGGACACCTGCTACCACATCTGCTTATCCAAACTTTTATCAGTTCTCAACTGAGGGAGATAGGCAAACATCTTTGGAGTTCCCACCTGTTTTTCCCAGTGATGAAGGAATTAGCTATGGGATCTTTTTTAATCATCACAAGGGGAGTTGAGCTCTCTTATGGATGAAAGGTAAGCACACTTAAGCAACATTAAACACACAAAGCAATGGCACTTCTTCTTTCTCAACGTCCTTAATTTCAACTCAGAGGAAGCAAACATTAACCCTGAGGATGCCAGAGAAAAATGCACATAGGAAATGGATTTAAACTTTTTCAGTTTAACATCACTTCGAGAGGGTTCTGGTTTTTAAGGTGGGATTAGATGAAAACAATATCTTTGGGTTTTTACATATTTATTAAAAGAAGGGTTATGCCTTTTTTTATAACTATATCCAAAGCCATTTAAGGATTTTCCAGAAGTTGCATCAGATTTGCCAGTTACGCACTGAAATCATGTTTCTCTAACCAGAGCAAGCTGATCCCCTGTGCATCGCCAACTCCACTCTCACAGAAAATCCTTGTACTGAGTCCTCGGATTCTCACAGAAAGCCAGGTCAGAAGGAAAGGAGGGCCTTTCTCTACTAAGGCTCCAGAGTAAAGCGAAACTATAGATTTCTTGAAACAAGATGATGGCTTTTTTCCTTGCACAATAAAGAGACCCAAGAAGCAAAAATTTCTAAAAACCACATAAAATCAAAAACAATTTAAAAATATATGTATAGCTTTTATGACCCATCACATTGGTAAATATTTAAGTTTGAGAATTCCCATTGTTGAAGAAGATACGAGGAAATCAGTGCCTTCTACACTGTTCGTGGGAGTACAAACTGATAAAATACTTTTAAGGCAAACTTTCAGTAGTACCTATCAAATATGTAAATGTGTATATTTCCATCTCTTAGGAATTTATCTTACAGATAATCACATACATATGCAAACGTATCTGCAAAGTGTTCATTATAACACTGTGATAGCCAAAAACCAAAACTGGCTTAAATATAGAAGACTGACTGAATAAGTCAAGGTACATGCTTACAAAGGAGTACTACACAACCATCAAGAGGAAGTAGTATTGGCGTGAAGAGTCAGATGGTCTGGGTTCAGGTCTGACTCCACCAGTGCTGGCCTGGTAACTCTGGGCAAGTCCCTAAACCTCTGTAGGCCTCAGTTCCCCATCAGTAATTACAGTACTTACCTCAAGGGTTTGTTGTGACAAAGACAGTGCCTAGAAGCAGTTGCTCAATGAACATTAGCTATTATAAATGAAAGCAGTAGAATCTCTATGGACTGACATGGAAAGATGTCCAAGGTACATTGTCAAGTGAAAAATACAAGTTGTAGAAGGGTACATACAGAACAATCCTGTTTGGTAAACGTATTTTAAATGTACTTGCTATTTGTTTATTGTCCATTTCCTCCCACTAAAATGTAAGCTCGAGAACAAGGACTTTTGCTCACTGTATATCCTTAGAGCAAAGAACAGTACCTATAGAATCATTCAATAAGTATTAGGTGCGTGAATGAATGACTATCAGAAGACTACACAAGAAGAAATGATTAGCAGCAGTTACCTCTAGGGAATGGGAAGGCATTGAAGGAGCTGGTGGGCTCTGGGGAAAATGTGTTATTTGGTCTTACCCTTCTGCACTGCTTGAATTTTTTATGCGCTTGTGCACCTTATAATAAAAATGCGCATTTTAAAAGGTAGTATTTCTGCTTACAAAGGGACTGGGAAACCTTGAAATCTATGCCCCCACTAACAGCAGACAGATTGGGTGAGTGAGGGGTGATTCTCCCTACAACCTGATAAGTTAATGAGCCAGAAAGCAACTTACAAATGAAGGAAAATGCAGAGCTTTCTTTTCCTTCTTGGCCTTCTATTGGTTTTCCAAAGTTTCTCCTCCAACCTCCAATCTGGATGCTCTGCCCTAGGCCCTCAGCACACCTCTCCATTACTTAAACATCAACTGCACATCCCACCATGGCATCTTTGCTCACATCATCCTTTCCTTTTGGGGTGCCTTTGTCTTCATGCTCTCATTTCTCCAACCTGTCTTCTAAGGACCAGCTCGCATGCTCCTTCCCAGAGCTTCTCCCAACATCTTGGTCCCTCTCTTCATAGTGACTTGGGTTGGTGCCATCACTAGCATTTATACTGCAATGCCTGTCATCTCCCTTCTGGCTTTGTAACTGCCTGAGGCAAGGGCTACCAAGGACTGCGTCTTTACAGGTTTATACACCTGCCACAGTGCCCTACACTGTAAACAGTGTGTGCTGTGATTTTAAAGTACCAGGACCACTCTGTCTGACCAAAAGAATCTGATACCAGAAAAAGTTCATCTGCCTTGTCACTCTCCCTGAAATTTCAACTTTGGAGATGCATTTATTTGACTTACCAGGCATATTCTTTCAAAATGCATTCAAAAGCTCAAAACTGGTTGAAAGGACTCTAGTTATTCTTGTACTAGTCTGAACTGATTTAATCACAATACTTTTTCCTATCAATGACACTGAGAGAATGAAGAATCTTGATGGGAAAAGAAAGTCATGGGGGCCGGTTGTAGCCCAATTGGTAGGGCACCGGTTTACCACATAGGAGGTCCCGGGTTCAGTTCCCAGGGCCTCCTCGAGTGGGCAGACTGCTTTGAGAAGGCAAGCCGCCACGGGCAGGGCAAGCCACCACGAACAGGCAGGCCGCCGCTCTGTGAGCTGACTCAGCGGGTCACCACAGCCAGGGGAGACAAGCAGACACAGAAGAACGCAAAGATGAACACAGCAAGAACAAGCAGAAAGGGGGGTAAAAAAATAAATCTTTAAAAAAAAAAAAAAGTCGTTTACCTTGCCTACAGTAAGACCACAGAACTTCTACCTCACCTTACTCCCACACACAGAAGAATTATGCGTGAGAGAGAGAGAGGGAGAATGCTAACACCGATTCTTTATCATTGTGAAATATTCATTGATTTTTAAATGCAAACATCTTGCCATTAAATACTCATTTGCAGATAGATGTTTGAATCTTTAAATAAAAAATAATTTTACAGTGTCATAGAATTATGTACTTAAAACCACAGAGGATCAGAATTATTTGCTCTGTCATGTAAGTTCCAAAGCTCTTTATCCATGGCTGGAGTGTAACATTACAGTACTACCAGTATTCCTTCTGCAGGATTCTCCTGTCCCCCACATCTCCCCTTGACTGTCACTTCATTCAGGTCTCTGCTCAAAGTAACCAATTCAGAGAGGCCTGTCCTGGTCAGTCTACCTGAAACAGCACACATACTCCTATCACTCTCTATGCCTTTATTCTGCTTTATTTTTCTCCATAGGAAAAATAATGACCACAGGTCAGTATACTGTATAATTTGTTGTTTATTATCCAGCTCCCCAACATACACTAGAATGTCACTTTCTGGTTGGGCAAGGACTTTGTCTTGTTCGTTGATTTATGCCCAGGGTCTAGAACAGTGCCTGGAACTTAGTATGTGCTTAATGAATATTTTTTGAATAAACTAGTGAATAATGATGTTGTTGTACAGTTATTTGTTGCATACCAAATAGGTATGTTTCTCTCTCTAAAATGGGAGCTCCTTGGAAATAGAGCTCTTGTCTCATTCCTGTTATATTTTTAGTGCCCAACAGACAGTAGTTTGTCAATAACTGATTTGAACCAGAGCTCTAAAGTAAAGTTCTCTATATGACAGTTTCCATTTTGATTATATTTCCATTTATATGTGTACTCAGCTTAGTTCTTGGTTCTTAGAGGAAATTAATTTGCCAGTCCCCAAAGTACTTCCAATTGGAAGGCCTAATTTAAATAGACCAGTCTTTAAATAGACAGGCATTTAGTGGTTAGAGTCAGATTTCAGAATCATTGTCATTGGGCTTGAAGTATCAAATTCAGAGGAGGATGAGGAGCCTAGGAGAAAGGCTAGCGGCCTACTGCATATTTGATGTGAAGAAAGTAACTGCTTGCTCTCTACAGAGCATGAACAGAGCAGACACACTGGCTCACTGGATAACCAAAAAAAGTGTAGGGGGAAAATGAGGGTTTAAATGTTGTGCTTTCATTTTGCACAGACCAGAAAGACTGGGAGCAGGGAAGGACTTCTGTCCTACAGAGGGATGTTAGCCAGACTGCTAAGCCTTGCTCATCAAGAAATTTCATTTAAATTCCTGTTAGGATACAAGTAAAATACTTCTATTCCCACTATTACCTGAACAGGGTCTAATCTCTAATCCACATTAGGCAGCATATACACTGTCAGAACACCAGAAGCTCTGAGTTTTTGAAACTCAGCTTTATTTGCTTTCAAACCTTACCTTTGACAAATGTTCTTATGTCTGTGATCTAGAGTTTCCAAAGCACTTCCTAAAATATTACCTCAATTTGTCCTAATAGCAATCCAGTGAATAATGTTAAAAGAATTCTAACCAAATATCTGTGCATTTGAAAGAAAGGTTTTCCTAATTTGCCCATACCTTTTGCCTTATTCTCCAACTTTACACACATTTCATCAAAAGGAAGAGGTAAGAGGGGATTGTGGGAAGATGGTGACAGACTAACAGGC
>PVKH010026865.1:0-13125 GCA_004027955.1 Chaetophractus vellerosus
CGCCATGGGCGGGCCAGAGCCGCCGTGGGCAGGGCAAGAAGCTGCCACGGACATGGCAAGAGCCGCCACGGGCAGGGCAGGTCGCCCGCGAATGGAGCGCAGCCAGCCACCCGCAAACTGAAAGCCGGCCGTGATGGAAGCAGAAGCCGCCCACAAGCGGGGAAAGCCGCGCCTGCGCAGTGACCAGTCTCGGCGCGTCACCGCAGCGGGGGGAAGGGGAGATATGTAATAAAATAAATAAATCTTTAAAAAAAAAAAAAAAAGAAATCACCAAATTGTGTCCCATATTTTCTAAGGAGAATGCAAGGAAGTATGGAAAAGATACTTCAAAATATGCAAGGTTTCTCCAACACGGTTTAAGGGAGAGAGTATCATGGACTTGCGGACATAAATATTCAGACTCTGAGGAGCAATTGACTAAAAAGAGTGGTTCATTGGCTCCACGAGTTGATGATAATAATCCCTTTTTCTCTATGATGTATGTTCAAAATGCAATCTTCTGAAAACTGATATACGAAATAACTCATAGGTATATGTCCCATTGTAAGTTATTATATCGATCAACATCTGAATTATTAATCATTTGCCTTTCATATTGGTCAGAATTAATCACTTCCCCCAAAGCCTTATCACTCTCAGTATGACTGGGACATTGGTAATTAGCAAAATCTGTTACTAGGTCCCATCTCTCTTCTAAAGCAGGATTGTTTATTAGATAATTTCCTCTAGGTATTTTGCCTTCCCATCAAATTTAAACCTGTTCAAAACCAAGTCAGTATCTGTTACCGCCTGCTACTTCTACAAACACCTCCTCTGTCTTCATGCTGTTTCTGGTGACAGCATCCTTATCCTCTCTGACCCTCAAAGCAGAAACTCAACTCCCCTCTTCTTCTTCCTTCCCAAAATCAGGCCCCATCCTCCAAACATGTCTTCTTACCTCTATTTTCTTTCCCTCCAGCTCATCCTCCACATGGCTGCTGCAAGAATTATCATTTATAAATATATGCATTTATTATATTCGTTCGTTCAACAAATATATGCTGATTGCCTGTTGTGTGCCAAGAGCTACACCAGGTGAAGGAAAGCCATGGCATTCCAAGCAGAGGAAAAGAACTGAGCAAGATCTAATCATGTTATACTTCTGTCCAACACTTATTTACTCCCCATTGCCTACAAGATAAAGGGCAAATCCCTTAGCTTGGTATACAAGACCTTCAAAATCTAGTCCTTTCAAACCTTTCCAATCTCATCTAGCACCATGACCCTTCCATATGTACTCTCCCCTGCACACACTCATACACACACTAAACTCCAGTCTTTGTGAACATCCCATTGTTCCCTGCTCTGCCGGAGCTCCTATGCCTTCACTCCTTGCCATGCCCTATTGCCTTTGCCCTGGATTCTCCTCCCACTCTCCACGGTTCCTAAGGAGCTTCACATCCTCCAAGACCCAGCATGCAGCTCAGACACTCAGGAAACCTTTCCTAACCCTCCTAGACAGAGAATCCATCCCTTCCCTGTACTCTAAGAGGAAGGTAAACAATGACTACTACAAATAGCACTTATCCCTTTATCTTGAGAAAATCACCAGGGCTCAGAAAGGTGGGGGATTTATTTAGAGCCTTGGGGAACCTGATAAAGTTGTGTTTAGAATATGAAAGGCTGAAGATAAGAAGCTGACACCTGTAGACCTCCCTTACCCCATCTGACACACACCTGGGATTTTCAGCCAAGTGTACTCTCTTGGATCAACCACATAAGCATGCCCTCAGAGCCCGCAGGTTCCTGGCTCTGGGACAGGGTATGGGCCTCCTTATTCCCCACTGTCATTCTCAGATCACTCTTCCTTCCATCCCCCTTTGAAACTCATGCCATCGGACTTCCTCCCCTCTCACCCACTTGGCTGTTGCCTGCTCTGATCCCTGGCCTCTGCCCTCAGACACTGACAACCTTAGCTCCTGGCACACTGGCATTCTTTGCATGAATACCCATCATCACCATCATCATCATAAATGATCCATGCAAATCTCTACCACAACCTTCCTTGACCTCACCTCCAATCATCGTCTTCCGCTCGATCTCAGCCACCCACCCCCATGGTTAGTCCATTGCTCTTATCATCAGTAATAACCACACTACATCCCAAAGCTCAGCGGCGAGTATCCCACTCTCCAGCCATTGCCTCCTCCGTCCTTTCAAGCAATTGCTCCCAGTGCAGCCATGCCTCCATCTCATTCCACTCATTCTCCTTCCCTCTCTGTCACGCTCTCATGCCTTCAATTCCTGCTTCATCCTGTTTCAATTCCACAATCCCTCATTAGAATTCCTTGCAAACAATTTCAGCCCCCTTGCCCCTCTCCCACTGTGGTAGGTGGAATTATGTACTCCAACAAGTGCACATCCTTAACTTAATTCTTGCCATATGGATGTGAAGCCATTGAAAATAGGATCTTTTGAAGATGTTAAGGTGGGCCCAGGGTGGGCGTCAGTCCATATGACTGGAGGCCTTATAAAGAGAACCTGGAAGTCAAGAAGCCAGAAAGGAGAGTATATCACTGTGCGATGGGAGACAGAGGTACTTAGCCAAGGAGCCCCAAGGACTCCGGCAGCCAGCACCAAAACGCTACTGCCTCTGGGGAGAAAGTATGGCCTTCCTGATATCTTGATTTTAGACTTCTTCACCCTCAAAACCGTGAGCCCATAAAATCTCATTTTTTTAAGCCAACTTATTGTCTAGTATTTGTGGTAGCACCTCTGGCAAACTAAGACACCCCCTCTGCCATGACAGAGCACCAGTGCTAGTTAAGCCCAATTGATGGGCTCTTGTGGGCGCCTCCACTTCAGCAACTAAAGGTGGTGAAAGAAATACATATAACCAGTGCTGACTGGTCTTAATGAAATAATGATATCTCACATTCCTGTACCACATACCAGGTACTGGGCACATTCTAAGCATCTTACCCATATTAAGTCATTAAATTCTCATGGAAAGCTTATGCATTAGGTACAAGATTATCTCCACTTTCCAGGCAAGGAAACTAGAGCTCAGGCAAGTATTGAGGGCAAAACCAGGATTTGCACTCTGGCAGCCTTGCTCCAGCATCCCACACTCTTGTTCATGGATCACATCAGTCAATATGGTCCACCCATGCTACTACCCCCTTCCCTGGTCTTTTCACTTTCCCACTCCTGAAAATTACCTCCCATCTCCATCTCCTCCTTCACTCTCAGCAAATGTCCTTGCCTCACCCCTTCTTAGAGAAACATCCAGGAATCTTCAGGCACTCCCTCGGCTCCTCGTCATCATAGCCTCCAACTTATTGCCATCTGCCCCAAGCACTATGCCTTTAGGCACGCTGCCATTAAGAAGGATGAAGTGTTCCCCACTCTGGGCCTCTCCCCTTTTGCCTTCCAAAATGTAATCATGAATGCAATTGTCCACGTTCACTTTCTTGAAACTTTTTCTTATTTGGTTTCCAGGACATCACACTCACCTTTTTCCTCCCAGGTCACTGACCACCCTCTTTCTCAGTCTCCATTGAGGCTTCTTGGGCTCTCCTTTTTTATCTCTACACTTTCCCAAGGGGACACCAAACAAGTTCTGTGGCTATAAGTGCCATCATTTTCTCTGACCAGACCCCATCCCCAACTTCCAGACTTATACATCCACCTGTGTTCTTTACCTCTTCATTTGTATATCTGATAGGCTCTTGGACTTTTCGAGGATCCAACAGAACTCTTGACTTTACTCCCTAAAATGTTCTTTTCACAAAATTGCCCAAACCAAAAATCCAGATTTGATTCTTCTTGCTCCTTCACTCAGTACATTCGATCCAGTATCCTTCTCCCTGCTTCTACACTCCACCATTCTTTCACTTCTCTATGTGAAGTCCAAACCACCATCATCTCCTAACTGGTCCCTCTGCTTCTACTCTTGTTCCCCTTAAAATTCCTTCACCAACAGAGGACTCAGAGTGATGTTTTTAAAACATAAATCCTATTGAAGCACCGCCCCCCCCCATTAAACACTCCAGTTGCTTCCCATTCCATTTAGGACACAATGCAAATTCCCTACCTTAACCTACAAAGCTTTCTTTCATCTATCCTCTCTACTCCTCCAGCCTTAGCCTGTGCCATTCTCCCCATTGCCCACTGTACCCCAGGCATTCCTTCTGTTCTTCAAATACACCAAGCTAGTTCCCACATGAGATAATTCAGATAAAGCATTGAGAGCAGGGACCTTCACCAGCTGCTCCTTCTGCCTGAACTCCACTTTTCCCTGATCTTTGCATGGGCTGTGTGCTCTTATAAGCCCCTGCTCTCAATTCTTCCTGTCTCCTTCCAGGACTGCTCCAATTATACATCTTTTGAGAAGTCTGTCCTGGCCCCCAGGTGGGATTACTCACAACCTCCTCTGTGCTTGCAAGTATCTTGTGCATGCCTCATGCATCAGGGCATTCATTCCACCCCGTCTTAATTAGTTGGGGTATGTCCCTCTCTTTCCCTAAATTGTGAATTTCTTAAGGTTCAGAAGTAAATTCTTTAAATTCCAGTCAACCCTGGGCCCACAGGATGTCTATTCTGATGATGGACTATGCTCAAAACCTAGGGTCAGTGGAAACAGCCCAAGTGTCCATGGACAGATGAGTGGATAAACACAATGTGGTGCACATACAGTGGAACACCATTTAGCCATAAAAAGGAAAGAAGCTCCAATACATAAGCAACAAGGATAAACCTTGAACACGTGTTGAGTGAAATTAGCCAGGTGCAAAGGACAGGAATTGTAGGACCCCACTTAAGCAAAATATCTAGAAAAAGCAAATTCAAAAAGACAGAAAGTATGTTAGAGGTTACCAGGGGCTGGGGAGATGGAGGAAGGGGGAGCTATGGCTTAACGGGTTCAGAGTTTCTGGGGAGGGTCCTGAAAACGTCTTGGAAGTGGATGGTGGTAATGGTAGCACAACATTGTGGATGTACTTGAACCACTGAACTATACACTTAAAAATAGTTAAAATGGGAAATTTTGTGTTGTGTATATGCTACCACAATTTTACAAATAAGAATAAATAATTTTTTTTTTTAGAAATCTGACTCCAAACTTGCTTACCGTTTCCTGATCTCTTCTCTTCCTCAAATGCTTCAATTGTAAGCTCATGCAAGTCCCTGGTGTAGCTCATTTTACTAGGTTTCTAAGAAACAGAGAATGAGGAAGGTAAACAGGCAGAAACACATAGACAAAATATAATGTAATGTGATTAACATGGAGGGTGTTGGGGAAAACGGACAGTTCGATATAGAGAAAGCAGTTACCTAAAATTAAAAGAGAAAATTGTGATTACCCATCCCATAGAGGTCATGAAAGATGTCTCTTGAAATTTGGGAGAAATCTTTAGTAGTTTTCAAGTGAATCTTTCTAGACACAAATACACACAAATAGTATACAATGAAATATAACTGCTGTCTGCATAGAAAATGTGTGGGTAACATGCCAAGAAATTTTGAAGTTGGGACAAAAGAAGTTTTTGTTGAGTCAGAAATCCCATTAAACAACAAGGGCTTTAATATGTTTCCTTGGCATGGCAGAGGGATTCATCAAATACTTTTAAAACCCTGGAATGGGCCCTCCATAGAGTGCGTTGTGTGGAAATCCTGTCCCCAACGAGGCTTGGCCTTTCAGAGCCACCCTCGTGCAGCATTGCAGGAAAACCAGCTCTCCCCTAGCTGCTGTTTGTGTTTCTGTGATAACTATTGTGTGTGTGTTTCAATATCTCAAGAGGGCAACTGATAAGAGAATTAGCCAAAGTTCCTAATAGGGTAACCCTCACATAAAACAATCGTGTGAAGTGTAGCATTGAATTTAGAGCATGGACAGGCAGGGACTTCTTATCTGTGTGGCCAGGAATAAGCTACTTCACTGCTTCAAGCCTCAGTGTCCTCGTCTGTAAAATCGGGGCATTAACAGGAGCTAAACTTGGCTCGTTGGGAGGATTCAATGAGATAATTCAGATAAAGCATTGAGAGCAGGGTCTAGGCATGGTTAGCCCAATGGTTGTACTGTTGTCATCATTAAAATGCAAGAATGGGCTGTCCTCCACAATGCCAGAGCAACGTGGTCCAGTTGCCACGCTGGAGAAATTGCTAACAAAATGAGGCCCACCAAAAACAATTCATTGAGGATCCTGGAAGAGGTTAAAGCAGTAGGAGGACCCTTCCTCACCCCATCCCACATCATTCCCCAGCTCCTCGGGTCACAACAGCCCTGTATGCACCCTATGTTCACCAAAAGGACACACCAACACCCCCTGGAGAACATCCTGGAGCCTGGCAGATCTGAGGCATTTGTGTCCACTGCGTACACTCCCATCCACGTGTGTGTACACATATGTACTCCTGTGTAGCTCTCTAAAACCAGTACACAAACACACAAGCACACATACACACAGCCCTGTGTAACTTTCCAAAGCTAGTGCACACACACACACTAGCACATACTCTTGCACACACACACACACCAGCACACTCATTCTCTCTCTCTCACACACACAGCCCCACATGACTCCCTAAAGCCACCAGCTGTGTCTGCTGTGCTCTCCGGCTTTGACATCCTTGGTCGCAGCTGAGTTCTGTTTCTCTTCTCGGGTCACTGCAGCCCTGGTCTAGAATGACTTAATGAACAGAACTGGGCCAAGAAGTCTCGCCAGATTCC
Organism: Chaetophractus vellerosus; assembly: GCA_004027955.1. Classification (NCBI taxonomy): domain Eukaryota; kingdom Metazoa; phylum Chordata; class Mammalia; order Cingulata; family Chlamyphoridae; genus Chaetophractus; species Chaetophractus vellerosus. The sequence continues at coordinate 6,710 of PVKH010026865.1, forward strand.
TACTGTGAATCATCTGGAGACTTAGGTATGCAAACAACAGTTAAAGGGGAAGCAAGGGTGGAACACAGAATTGGGAGTCAGGAGAACTGGTTTTGAAATCCAGCCTCACCTCTTTGTCAAATCTTGAGCAAGTTACTTTTTTCTGTCTGAACCTCAGTCTTTTTGTGTCCAAAATTGCAATCACCCCACCTTGGATGAATGTAGATAACAGTATTTCCTGATCCATAAAGAGCTGTATAACGGTCTGCTTTTGTGATGAAGACCAAGAACCATAAGCCAACAGGATATAAATGTCATCCTCTGGTTTATATAACTGGGGGGGGGGTCCTTTTGTTAACAGGAAAGCTGAATGATATTGGCACCCAAGGAAAGGACTTGATTAACTAGAGAGAACAACTATGGCCTGGAGCTTCATTTAGAGAGGAACAAAGACCACAGAGAGTGAGCGGCTGCTGGGGCTGCTGTCTTAGGCTCCTTTGCTTTCTTCGGAGTGGAGATGGGATAAGATGGGAGAGTGGAAATTAAATGTGAATAGTTTTGAATCTCGGTGCTATTCGCCCCTGGGAAGTCCTGGGACTTCTATGCCAATGAAGGCATTCACCTCCCAGGAGGAGTAAGGGTGAATGCAGAGCTCAGTTTCCTCCACCCCTGACAGCCACTGGCTGACCTGAACTCAGAGGGGACAAAGCCTGTGGTGGTTTGTAACTGTACGTACCCCAGAAAAGTGTGTTCTTAGAGTTAATCTATCCCTGTGGGTGTGGACCCATTGTAAGTAGAATCTTTTGAGGAGGCTACTTCAGTTAAGGTGTGACCCACCTCACTCAAGATGGGTCTTTATTACTGGGGAGCTTTATAAGAGAATGAAATTCAGATGCAGAGAGAGCCACAGAGCCAGAGTCTGAAAGCAGCAAAACCCAGAAGAGAAGGGAGAGACCAGCAGACTTCTGCCTCACGGAGAGGCCTTGAGACAAGGCACACAGTTAAGTCACACATGATTCCCCACCCACAGAAACTGTGAGATAATGTTTGCGGCTTGAAGCCACTAAGCTTTTGGATAATTTATTATCCAGCAAGAGATAACCTACATAAGGCCTTTACTGAAACTTCCAAGGGAAAAATCCCACACGTGAGACTGAGACGGAGAAGGTCTTCCTATTTTGCCATCAGTGAAAACAATTTCCCTGCAGAATTCTTCTTTCCACTCTACTCCCATCTCTAGGGGACAATATACTTTTCACTAAAAGAAGGGAAATTAGGTGAGTAAAGAACTCATGCCCATGTCAAAGCCCAGAAATGAAGCAGTCCTAACAAAAGCCAATGTTGATACGGCCATTTTGACCCAGGGCACATAAAGATGTGGCAGGGGGGTCAGGGTTGGAAGAAGGGATGGGGCACAGGGTGGAAAACACTTCAGAGATGAGGTCAAGGTGTTGACCTTGTACATTAGTGGAGAGGAAGAGAAAGCTGAGATTTTAGTGGCTTCTTTCTAAGACCAAGTAAAAATGTCCTTGGGGTTAAAATGGCTTTACCAAAAGAACCAGATCAAAACGTCAAGTTCTGTCTTGGAACTATTTGAACCAACCCACTACCTCGTTACTGCTTGGACCACCTCATCACTGAAGCCCGGAGAATTGCCACCAATCTTTCTTCCCCACTCAGGTACACACTCACACTACCAAAGGGGTTCAGGGATAGGTCTCCAGGGTCTGAGAGCCCAGCGTCTAGAACGGTGTGAGTTCAGAGGCCACCATCTGCCCCATGTCCTCCTTGGATTTGGGCTCTTCCCATTTGGGCCTTCACCAAACACCACAGAGAGCAAGTCATCATGGTGTATGACATGAGAGTTTTCCCTGAATCGTTCATCATCCCAGAACACAAAAGAATGGGAAAAACTGCTGGATGTGCTTGATGGAAGTGAAGAATCCCTTTATCTTTGAATGGACCTGTTGAATTTTCCTGAAGTTCTCTGTATCTTCAAAGCCATTCATTTATCAACACTTGGGAAACAGCACCACGGCCTTGTTACAGGTTACCAGAATCACATACCTGCATGATTCTAAGAGTTAGCAGTTGTGCTGGGGTCGTGTCCTTTCAGCTCCAACATTTTAGCTCTCATGGCACTATGTGTCTCTGTACCTCAGTTTCCAACTCTGCAAACAATGAGGCTTTGCATCTGACCCTCTGTAGTCTTCTTCCCAGCCATGACCTCCTGCATGTCTCTCTGAAAGCTCCTAGCACAAAAGTCCCCAGTCCTGAAATGCACTGTAAGTTTCCCAATACTCCACCAAATGAATTCCTTATGAGCCTAACCTCTGGGTTTATACTAACAGGGAAAACACTGCAAATGCTGACTTTTGAATCTCAGCTCGTTCTCATTCTCTGATGTATTTGAAAAAGAGAAAAGCTAACTTTTGCCCTCTATGGTGGGAAATGTGAAAGACACAAGCACAGAGCACTGTGAGTTTTGACCACAACAAACCTCTCCCGGGCACGGAGCCCACAGAGCCTGCACTGAGCGTCTTTCTATTGGCCGAGTAGAAACTGTCAACGCAGAAGGTACCCAGACTACCCTGCCCTCACTCCCTTGCCAACTGCCATAAGCCTGGTTCTGTTCTGTTGCGGTTGCAACGTGGAGCCAGAAATCTGGAAGAATTTAACACCCAGTCGATTCAGACACAGGAAAACATTGTTCAAAGTAAACACTGGAATCCCTCGCTCATCATCCAGGAATGTAAAGCCAGCAGGGTCTGAGCTCAGCAGCTTCTCAGAAAAGCCCCCGCTCAGCCATTCTGCTTTGGGGCTGCAGGGTGGGAGGGCTGGGAGAGGGCTCGCAAGCTGCTTTCAGGCTAAGAGCTGCGCCTGGCCGGGGCTCAGCGTGCAGGGTGTCCTCTTCCCATGGAAACACGGGCAGTGCTGTTAGCAGCCTCGGGCGAAAGAACTCACTGTTTCCCCACGGGACCCAGCCCATGTGCACAGGCCCTGCACCGTCCCTGAACTTGTGAAAGATGAGGGAAGCAAATGGCCCTGCGAATGTGAGAGGAGTTTAGGATGCTATGGAACTTTCCATTTCCTTTGCCTCCTGGCAGGCTGTGAAACAGATCCCTTTCCCTAGAGGAAGAAAGAAGGCTGTGTGTGCCTGCCTAGGGCGTGGTGCTTTCAATTAAGAGACGTGTGTGCTAGAAGGGACTTGGGGACGAAAAGTCATTTTCCTTGGACGGAGACTTAACTGATTCCATCTTTCGAAAGAGGCGTGGGCCAGGGATCCCTCTGACTCTGGAGAATGGAGAGAAAAGAATTCACTTTACCCAGGGAGGAGAAAACGCATTCCAGAAAGAGGTTAAACTGTTGAACCATTTGGGTCACTTTGCCGCTCGGCCGAAATTTCTACCCATGAAGATGCAGGGAGGCATATGAGGCTGTTAGTCGTTCATCTCTCGGGTGCAGTTGTGACATTGACCTCGGCAGGAGACAAAAAGAGAAACACTGCAGCCAGGTGCAAGGAGGATGGGGGCGTTTGCCCTGGAGGGCCCGGAGGGGACAGAGGTAATTTGGGGCAAGACCCTCCAAGGGAGGGCAGAATTGTGGAAAGGGAGGGTTTTGACAGGGTGTAGGAGGAAACTGAGAGTCAGGAACGGTTCAAAGAGAATGCAGAGAGATTTTGCCACGGGAAGCCCTGGGAAGAGTTGGAATGGGGTGCTGCGGGGAAGAGTTTAAGGGGAGTGGCAGCAAATCGGGTCGTTGTGACGTGGTCTAAGAAGCAAAGCACTGAGTGCTCGGCCCCACAGACTTTCTCTCCCTGACCTGACGCCCCTTCCTCCACCCTGAGGGACCCAGTGAGATTGGGACGGGGCTGTGGGGTGATGAGATGTGTCATAACCCACTCGGAGTTTCCTGGGCACCCCCTACTGAGCCAGGTAAACAAGAGGGACGAGTCTCTGCTCTCAGGGAGCGGATAATACAGGAAGGGAGCGGAGGCGGGATTGAGAAAGAGGGAGAGAGAGGGTCATCTCAGGAAACCAAGAGAAAATGCCTGCCAAGCAGACAGAGACGTCGAGAGCCACGGAAATGACAAGGGATGTGAGGACCACACGTGTCTACTGGCGTTGAGGCCAGGACAGGATTTATGCAGGTGGTTCCATAGCACGACAGGACAAAAGCCAGAATTCTGAGGGCTGTGGAGTTAATGGAAAGGGAGAAAGTGAGGACAATGAATAAGGACGAACCGGAAACGGAGTGTCTGCTTGTGCCAGCATGGCCCTCCGATGTTACAGCCCCTTAGGACATTTCTTCCTCACCGTAAATCTGAGCTAGGAGCAATGTTTTAAGGAGAGAGGGAAGTGAGCCTCAGAAATATCGAGCAACTTCATCAAAGCCACACCGTTAGGAGGTAGATGAAATTAGAATTCAAAACCCAGTCAGTCTAATTCTAAAACGAGTGCTCTTTGCTAGTACACTGATTGTATACGTAGAAATCCAAAATAATCCACAAATTAACTAGTAGGATTAGGGAATTTAGCAAGGTTGCTGGACACAAGGGCAACACACCAAAATCATTTGCATTTCTAGATGCCAACAACAAACAGAAAATGAAATTTCTAAAAAGGTTCCCTTTACTAAAGCATCAAAAATTTCAAAGCTAGGGATCAAGCTAAGGAAAATTGTACAAGTCCTCTCTGCAGAAAATTATAAAACATTATTGAAAAAAATTTAAAGATCCAAATAAATATGGAGGGATTCACTTAGGTCCATTGTAAAAATGCCAATTCTCCTAGAACTGGTCAGATTCAATATCACCCCAACAAAAATTCCAATAGGATATATTTTTAAATAAAAGAACAAACTGGTTTTAAATTTTATATGGACATAGAAAGGGCTAAGAATAGAGAAGACAATCTTGAAGGTGAACACACTTCAAGGACATGTTATACTGGATTTCAAAGTTTATTATGAAAACCATAATAATGATGACAGTGTGGTGATGGCACAATGATAAGAGAAACAGCCAAATGACATAGAATAGAAAATCCAGAAAAGGTCCATTCCTATGTGGCACAGCAGAGCAGAGGATAAAGGACAGTATTTTCGATAAATGGTGCTAGCTCACTGGTCTATTCACATGTAAAATGATTATGTTTAACTCCTACCCTCTCACAATACACAAAAATTAATTCCAGGTGGGTCGTGTCTCTAAATGCTAAGGGTAAAACAATAAAGCTTCTAGATAATAGCATAGGAAAACATCTTCATGCCCTCAGGGTGGGAGAAAAGATTTCCTAAAATTAATTTCTGTTTATCAAAAGATACAATAAGAGAATGAAAAGGGACGCCTCAGAGTGGGAGAATTTTGTACTCCATAAAAAAAAAAAAACTCATATGCAGAACATATAAAACACTGCTCTAATCTGTAAGGAAAAAGGCCAAAAGATATAGAAAGTTGGTCAAGAGACTTGAATAAGCATATCACAAAAGATGATATGCAAGTGGCGAAATCAACAAATGAAATGTACTCCATCTCTGGGAACTTCTCATTAAAACCATGACAAGAATGGCTGAACGTTGTAAAACCGACCACACTAGTGTGGTGAAGTTGTGAAGCAATGAGAACGCAAACACAGCCACTGGGAAGATAAACTGAAAACAGTTCGACGTTATCTACCCAAATCAAACATGCGCAAACCCCTTTGACTTAGCAGTTCCACTCCCAGGTTCAGAAACGTGTCATGTGGAAATGCACGGGCGAGAATGAGTGTGAAGGTGGTTGGTGTTGGCTGCCAGCTGGGGCTGTTGGTCTGCAAATCCACACGTGGTTCTCCACGTGACCCGAGCTACCTTGCAAAATGGTGGCTTGCTTCCAAAGGAGAGCGTCCAGAGGAAAAGAGAGCACCAGGTGGAAGCTGTGTGTCCTTTTCTGACCTATTTCCAGAAGTCACACCACATTCCTTACCCCACAAATTCTATTGGTGGCCATAGTTACAAAGGTCCACCCAAATTCAGGGGGAGGGAACACAGACCCTTCTAACAATGGAGGCAGGTCAATGTCATGTGGTAAGAAGCATCTTTGGAAATGTAACATCTTTGGAAAATACAATCTGCCACGAATGTCCTAACTGTTAAAGAACAGGAAAAAGGAAACCAAAAAAAAGCATAATTTATAATAGCCAAAACCCAGAAATACCCTAATATCTATCCACAGTAAAATGGATAAAACATGGTTTGTTCATTCAATGGAATGCAATATAGCGGTGAAAACGTGCACACTCTAACCGTGTGCTACCGCATAAACGAATCTCACAAACATAAAATGGAGTGAAAGAAGTCAGGCACAAAAACGTATATACTGTATGTATCTGTTTACATGAAATGCCAAAAAGTGGGCAAAATATAGCGCTTAAGATTGCATTTCTGAGGAGCAGATG
>PVKH010026866.1:0-13127 GCA_004027955.1 Chaetophractus vellerosus
AAGGTCTTCAAGATTCATCCATGTTATCCCATGTGTTAGCACTTTGTTCCTTCTTACTGCTGAGTAGTATTCCATTGTATGTATGTACCACATTTTGTTTATCCATTCATCTGCTGTCGGGCACCTGGGTTGATTCCAACTTTTGGCAATTGTGAACAATGCTGCTATGAACATTGGTGTACATATACCTGTTCATGTCTTTGCTTTCAATTCTTCTGGGTATATACCCAGCAGTGGAATTGCAGGATCATATGGAAATTCTATATTTAGATTTTTGAGGAACTGCCATATTGTCCTCCACAGTGGCTGTACCAACCCACAATCCCACCAGCAGTGGATGAGTGTACCCATTCTTCCACAACCTCTCCAGCTTTTATACTCTGAAGTTTTTTTAATAGTTGCCATTCTGATGGGTGTAAGATGGTATCTCATTGTAGTTTTGATTTGCATTTCTCTTATGGCTAGAGATACTGAACATTTTTTCATATGCCTTTTTGCCATTTGTATTTCTTCCTTGGAGAGGTGTCTTTTCAGGTCACTTGCCTATTTTTTAAATGGGTTGTTAGTTTTTTATTTTCAAGGTATAGGATTTCTTTATACATGAAAGATATGAGGCTCCTATCAGATATATGGTTGCCAAATATTTTCTCCCATTGTGTAGGCTGCCTTTTTATTTTCCTGATAACTTCCTTTGAGGTGCAAAAGGTTTTAATTTTGAGGAGATCCCATTTATTTATTTTTTCTTTTGCTGCTTATGCTTTGGGTGTGAAGTCCATGAAACCATTTCCTATTACAAGGTCCTGTAGATGCTTCCCTACATTATCCTCCAAGGTTTTTATGGTCTTGGCTCTTATATTTAGATCTTTGATCCACCTTGAGTTAATTTTCGTATAGGGTGTGAGATGGTATTCATCTCTCTGTCTCTTGCATATGGATATCCAGTTCTCCATTCACCACTTGTTGAAGAGGCCATTCTCTCCCCACTGAGTAGGCTTGGTGGCCTTGTCAAATATCAGGTGACTGTATGTGCGAGGATCTATATCAGAACACTCAATTCGGTTCCACTGGTCAATGTGTCTGTCGTTGTGCCAATACCATGCAGTTTTCACCACTGTAGCTTTGTAGTATGTTTTGAAGTCAGGTAGGGTGATACTTCCAATTTCCTTTTTCTTTTTCAATATCTCTTTGGCAATTCGGGGCTTCTTACCTTTCCAAATAAATTTTATAGTTAGTTTTTCCAATTCCTTAAAAAATACAGTGTTAATTTTTATTGGGATTGCATTAAATCTGTAGATTAGCTTTGGGAGGATAGACATCTTGATGATATTTAGTCTTCCTATCCATGAACAGGGAATATTCTTCCATTTAGTAAAGTCTTCTTTGATTTCCTTCAACAGTGTTGTGTAGTTTTCTGCATATAAGTCCTTTACATCTTTAGTTAAATTTATTCCTAGGTATTTGTTTCTTTTAGTTACTATTGTAAATGGTATTTTTTCCTTGATTTCCTCCTCAGATTGTTCATTGTTAGTGTACAGAAATGCTACTGATTTTTCAACATTGATCTTATAGCCTGCAACGTCACTGAACTCCTTTATAAGATTTAGCAGCTTAGTTGTAGATTTCTCGGGACTTTCTAAGTATAGGATCATGTCATCTGCAAATAGTGAAATTTTTACTTCTTCCTTTCCAATCTGGATGCCTTTTATATCTTTGTCTTGCCTCAGTGCTCGAGCAAGTACTTCTAGGACAATGTTAAATAAGAGCGGTGATAGTGGGCATCCTTGTCTTGTTCCTGATCTCAGAGGGAAGGCCCTTAGGATTTCCCCATTGAAGATGATGTTAGCTTTGGGTTTTTTCATAAATCGCTTTTATCATCTTCAGGAAGTTTCCTTCTATTCCTATCTTTTGCAGTGTTTTTATCAGGAAAGGGTGTTGTATTTTGTCAAAAGCTTTTTCTGCATCTATGGAGATGACCATGTGATTTTTTTCTTTCAATTTGTTTATGTGGTGTATTACATTGATTGATTTTCTTATGTTGAACCATCCTTGCATACCCGGGATAAAACCCACTTGGTCATGGTGTATAATGCTTTTGATATGATGTTGGATGCAATTACCAAGTATTTTGTTGAGGATTTTAGCATCTAGGTTCATTGGGGAGATTGGTCTATAATTTTCCTTTCATGTGGTGTCTTTGTTTGGCTTCGGTATTAGGGTAATGTGGGAATCATAGAATGAGTTAGGGTGTGTTCCTTCCATTTCTATTTTTTGGAAGAGTTTAAGCAGGATTGGTGTTAGTTCTTCTTGGAATGTTTGGTAGAATTCAGCTGTGAAGCCATCTGGCCCTGGGCTCTTCTTACTTGGCAGGTTTTTGATGACCGAATCTATCTCTTTACTTGTAATTGGACTGTTGAGTTCATTGATTTCTTCTTTCATCAGTGTAGGCTCCTTGTGGGTTTCTAGGAATTTGTCCATTTCTTCTAAATTATCATTCTTGTTAGCATATAATTTTTCAAAATATCCTCTTATGATGTTCTTTTTTTCAGTGGGGTCCATAGTGATATCCTTTTCTTTATTCCTTATTTTGTGTATTTGCATTTGCTCTCTCTTTTTCTTCGTAAGTCTGACTAAGGTTTTGTCAATTTTATTGATCTTCTCAAAGAACCAGCTTCTGGTTTTGTTTATTTTTTCTAATGCTTTCTTATTTTCTATTTCATTTAGCTCTGCTCTGATCTTGGTTATTTCTTTTTTTCTGCTTACTTTGGGATTAGTTTGTTGTTGTTTTTCCATTTCTTTCAGGTGTGCAGTTAATACTTCAATTTTAGCTCTTCTTTTTTAATATATGCATTTAGAGCTATAAATTTCCCTCTCAGAACTGCTTTGGCGGCATCCCATAGGTTTTGATATGTTGTGTTCTCATTTTCATTCGATTTGAGGTAGTTACTGATTTCCTTTGAGATTTCCTCTTTGACCCATTGTTTGTCCATGAGTGTGTTGTTTAATTTCCATATCTTCATACCTTATCTTGGTCTCTGGCCCTTAGTGATTTCGAACTTCATTCCATTGTGGTCAGAGAAATTGCTTTGTATAATCTCAATCATTCTGTCATTCTGAACTCATTGAGAGTTGTTCTGTGGCCTAGCATGTGGTCTATCTTGGAGTATGATCCATGTGTACTCGAGAAGAATGTATATCCCGCTGTATTAGGATGCAGCGTTCTCTATATATCTATTAGGTCCAGAACTTTTAATGTATTGTTCAGGTTCTTTGTTTCTTTACTAATTCTCTGTCTAATGGTGATAATGGTGTATTGAAGTCCCCCACTATGATTGTGGAAGCATTTATTTGTCCACTTAGTTTTTCCAGTGTTTGCCTCACATATTTGGAGGCACCCTGATTAGGTGCATAAATGTTTATGATTGTTCTCTCTTCTTGAGAGATTACCCCTCTTACTAATATATAGTGTCCATCTTTGTCTGTTATGATTGTTTTGCATTTAAAGTCTAATTTGTCCGATATTAGAATAGCTACTCCTGCCCTTTTTTGGTTATTATTTGCTTGTAGAATTGTTTTCCAGCCATTTACTTTCAGCCTTCTTGAATCCCTGGGCCTAAGATGGGTCTCTTGTAAACAACATATAGATGGGTCATATTTCTTTATCCATTCTGCCAGTCTGTGTCTCTTGACTGGAGAGTTTAATCCGTTAACATTCAGTGTTACTACTCTCAATGAATTTCTTACATCCTCCACATTTTCTTTCAGTTTGTGTATGTCCTATGTAGTTTTTGTTTCTATTTGAGTCATTATTGTTGTTGCTAGACTCTCCTCCAGCTCTCTCTCTCCTGTTTTTTCCTTTCACCCTTTAGAGCTTCTTTTAGAATTTCTTGAAGTGTACGTTTCTTGTTGGCGTATTCTTTTAATTTCTGTTTATCTGTGAATATTTTGAATTCTCCGTCATTTATGAATGCCAGCTTTGCTGGATAGAGAATTCGTGGTTAGAAATTTTTTTCTTTCAGTGTCTTGACTATGTCATACCACTGTCTTCTTGCCTCCATGGTTTCAGTTGAGAAGTCAGCATTTAATCTTATTGTGCTTCCTTTGTATGTGATGGTTCTCTTTTCTCTTGCTGCCTTGAGTATTTTCTCTTTGTCTTGAGCATTAGACATTTTGACAAGTATGTGTCTTGGTGTTGGCCTGTTGGGGTTTATACTGTTTGGGGTGTGCTGTGCTTCCTGGATATGTACATCCATCTCCCTCATTAGGTTTGGGAAGTTTTCAGCCATTATTTCCTTCAAAACTCATTCTGTTCCTTTTCCCTTCTCTTCTCCTTCTGGGATGCCTATAATGCGTATGTTTGTGCATTTTGTGTTGTTGGTTAAGTCCCTAAGTCCCTGTTGGATTTTTTCTACCTTTTTCTCTATCTTTTCTACTATCTGTTTGATTTCAGATGTGCTGTCTTCCAAATCATTAATTCTTTCTTCTGACTGTTCAAATCTGCTGTTATGTGAATCCGTCGTCTTTTTGATTTCTTGGATTGTACTATTCATCGGCATCATATCTGTTATCTTTGTATGCATGCTTACAATTTCTTCAGTATGTGCTCCCAGTGTTTTCTTAATATCTTTAATCTCTTCCTTGATTTCCAGAAGTTGGTCCATGATTAGTTGTTCTTTGTTTTACTTCTCTTCCTGATTTTTGGTTTGTTCTTTGGAGTGGTCCGTGTCTTCCATTTTCTCAGTATGGCTTGTAAATTTTTGTTGACCTCTCATCATCATTATATCTCGATGGGTTTGTTCAGTTGATAAGCTTCTCTCTTTCTACGTGTGTGTTAAGATTTCTTGTTGATACTTTCTTCCCCTTGTTGTATTTCCTTGCTTTTTTCTATGTTCCTTTGAAGGAAGAGGATTAGGGCCAGAGCACCCAAAAGGGGTGAAAAAGTAGAAGGGATAATAATAGTATTGACAAGAGTTGGAAGAGGGGCCTTATTATATTTAGCAAATTGAATATTTATCTCATGTATGCAGTGTAGAGTGATAGGGGAAAAATTTGAGTGCCTCCTCCAAATAGAGAAAAATAAATATATAGAGAGAGTATTTTAAATGACCAAAATGATGAGAGACAGAACTAATAATGAATAGGCTGAGGGAAAAAAGCTAGAAAGAAATAAAAGAGAACAGAATAGCCAAGATAGAAGTTAACAAGGGTGAAATTGGGAGCAAATGAAAAAAAGTGGAATATAAGAACCACCACAGAAGGCTGAAGGTAGAAAGATGAAGTAAGGAGAGGAGATAGTGTGGGTAGACAGAATCACTATACACAGAGGATGGAAAGTCTTTAGCTTCTCTCTTTGCTCTAGAGTTTTATTTGACTTGTAATTCTGTGTGTATGTTAAGATTGCTTGTTGATACTTTCTTCCCCTTTTTGTATTTCCTTGCTTTTTTCTATGTTCCTTTGGAGGAAGAAGATTAGGACCAGAGCATTCGAAAGGGGTGAAAAAGGAGAGGGGATAATAATTGTATTGATAAAAGTTGGAAAAGGGGCTTTCTTAGGTTTAGCAAATTGAATATTTAACTCATGTAAGCAGCGTAGAGTGATAGGGGGAAAATTGGAATGCCTACTCTAAAAAGAGAAAAGAAGAATATATAGAGTATTTTATATGACCAGAGTGATGAGAGAGAGAACTATTAACCAATAGGCTGAAAGGAAAAAAGCTAGTATAAGATGAAAGAAACAAAAGAGTACAGAATAGCCAAGATAAAAGTTAACAAAGGTGAAATTGGGAGCAAATGAATAAAGGTGGAAAATAAGAACCACCACAGAAAGCTGAAGGTAGAAAGATGAAGGAAGGAGAGGAGATAGTGTTGGTAGACACAATCACTATACACAGAGGATGGAAAGCCAGGGATAAAGAAGACCAGTAGAGAAGAAAAAAAGCTATCTACACCTAATTAAACAAACAAACAAACAAATAGATGAAAGAAAAAAAAGAAAAAAGAAAAGGGTAAACCGCGTTCTCTTTGGGGATTTGTGATTCGTGGAGCCTCTCAGCCTGTGTTCATTAATCAATTGCCTTGCAGCCTTCTCTCTGCAGGCTTTGAGGCAGAATTTAGCAATTAAAGCAGGTCTGTATGTTTCCATTTATTTTTTTATGTAATTAGGGACCTTAAAGAACTCCTCTTCTAGACCACCCCCTCCTGTGAGGGGACCCCATATAGATTCGTGGAAACTAGCCTTTTATTTCTCCTTGCCTATTTTCCCCAGGGGAGCTGTGTTACTCAGCCCGGAACTTTTAGTTGGTTGTAACTTCCTGTTGCTGTCCCTTGCGTCTGCGCAACAGGTAAGTGGATACGCCAGTCCCCTCCATCCGGCAGCATTTCCTGCCGGCTAGTTTTTCCCCGTTCCCACTGTCTAATTCATCTGGGTGAGCTAAGTTGCTCAGCTCGGAACTTTCAATTGGTTGAAACTTCCCGTTGCCGGCCCTTGTTTCTGCACCCCCAATAAGCAGTTTTGCCTCTCCTCTCCGCCCAGCCCCACTTCTAGGTGGCTGATTTTTCTCCTCTTAAGCTGCTTGCAGGTTCCGGCAATCAAACCCACAGAAACCCTCTCCACCCCCTGTCAGACCTTCCCACTCTCGGGGCTTATCCCCTGCCTCACAGGTCTACTGGTGAGGCCGCAAACCTCCCTCCCCCCTTCCTGGGAACGGAACCTTACCACCTGTGTTTCCGTCTGGGGTGAAGAGAACTCACGGTTTTATGCTGCATGGTTCAACTCACACTCCAGTTGCCTCCAGACCATTAGAGTCAATATTCCCATGCCCCAGGATCCCCGCAAAAACCACGCTCCCTGGCTCCTGCTCCCAATCAACCGCCCCTCTCTCAGAGCCGGTGAGTGTGCACCTAAATGGAAGATGCCATCTTCAATTCCCTCGACAGTTTACTATTTAAAGAGTTCAGACTCTCCCAATTATTGAGTTTTTTTTTTTTTTTTTTTGGTCAAACTTTTTTTTGGCAGTTACATATAGGTCGTCAAGAATTTTCAAATTAGGGAGGCCGGCTCAATAGCCCAGTGGATAGGGAGCCGGCATACCACATGGGAGGCCCCGGGTTCGGTTCCCGGGGACCTCTCCTAGCGGGCAGACCGCCTTGAGAATGGCAAGCCGCCATGGGCGGGCCAGAGCCGCCGTGGGCAGGGCAAGAAGCTGCCACGGACAGGGCAAGAGCCGCCACGGGCAGGGCAGGTCGCCCGCGGATGGAGCGCAGCCAACCACCCGCGAACTGAAGCAAGCGCCGACCGTGAACAGACGCAGAGACCGCCCACAAGTGGGAAAGCCGCGCCTGCGCAGTGAACACTCTCAGCGCGTCGCTGCAGCGGGAGGAAGGGGAGATATGTAATAAAATAAATAAATCTTTAAAAAAAAAAGAATTTTCAAATTAGATTATTTGTATATATAGAGGAATATTTATTCTCATCTTGAGTAGAGCTTGTATTTGAAAATTATGTCCACTTATGCAAAAGGAAAGTGCTCTAGATTTTTTAATACCTCATAGACTCTATATTGAATATGTTTTCCCCATACAAGTACAGGGAACATCATAGTGAATGAAACAATGCAAGTTCCTTATCTCATGAATTTCGTATTCTAGTGGGGGAGATATATAATAAAAAATGCACTGATGCCAATAAGGTAACAAGTACAAGGAAGTACATAAACCTGTATAGATAATACAGTAGGGTAGTCAAGGAAGATCTCTGTCGAAGTTCAAGATGGGTTCTGAGACCTGAATGACAAGAAGGAGCCAGTAATTAAAAATGCAACCTAGCCATAGAGGAGTAAGAGAAAGGCTCTATTTCTGAGACCAGCTGGTTGAAATTCTGGAACAGAAGTAAAGTGTGCATAACTGAATGATGACAGTGAGATGAAGAGTTGCAGGGGACGCTGGAGAGGCAGGCCAAGGCCATGTCTTAGAGGGATTTATAAGCCAGAGGGAATAAGATGGATTTCATTCTAAGCTTGTTGAGAAGCTAATGTTGTTACGCACCAGCTATTGGTCAGTCTACTTTGTCTGAATCAAAAGCCCATGCCCTTCTGAAACTACCAATTCCATATGCCAAGACGATTTTCACAAGATAATCAGAAAAAAAAGAGTTGATTTGAAAATTGATAAAGGTTGTATCAGGAAAAAAAAAATCCTTACCACATGCCAGGCAGTTTTTAGCATAAAGGACATGATAAAGTCTCTTGCACCAAATGGGAAAATCAGTTTGAAAACCAAACAATGAACTAAGTCAGTCTTCCAATGAAATCTCAGGAACTAAAACTTAAACTTCATGTCTTCTGCTTGGGTATATGTTCGTGTGTGAGTTTTATTATTTTCCTATTGCTTGACTAGTCTCTGGGGAAAATATGGGGTAACCCATGGCATAGATTTGGATTTTGCTATAGATGTGTAAAGAAAGACTGCCAGAAGGAAATTATAAAGGGTCAGTTGAATAATGGGTAATGCATGAAACTGAAGCTAGGTTGAAGAATTAGACATCTATAAATTCTTTAAAAGTTAAACAAATGGAATCAGAATTCCACTAACTCCCCAGAATAAGCTGAAAAGAAAATAAATCCAATATCCTGAAATTGATGATGTAAAGAAGTTGAAAAGAGCTCTGTTATGGGAGATTCAGAGAATGACTATTCCACATTCTCCAATAAATAACTTTGAACCCTAGCACAAGGAAAGATCTTGGTCTATGACAGATGAGAAAAATAGGTGAGCATCAGTAAATTGTTTTTGGAATTAACAAAAGAAAGAAAACCCACATTTATAGTTGATAGACATATGAACACTATTTTACATATGCATTGAAGATCCAATGAATAAGAAACACATTGTATAACATTTTCTCTAAAATATGCTGTCTAAATGTACTGACTCTATTGAATAGAGTAAAAATGTATAAACAAACGTATCTTTTGGGGCTGTGCTCATTCTAGTCTACATTTCTATACTAAAGGAACAATTGAAGATATTAAAAATGATTGTTTCTAATTTTTCTTACTTTAGAAGAGGAATAGAAAGGGGGAAGTGGAATAAGAGTGTGAAAGATCCCACTGAGTCACTTGGCTAGTTTGCTATGAGGTCACATGCTATTGTAAGACTTGAGCAAGTTTCTGCCAGTGTTTCTGTTGAAAACAAAATAAGGCCACTGTTTTTAAAGTCAGAACACTTGTATAAGATCTTGTTTGGGGGCTTCCTTTAACAGTAAGAAAATTTGGCAACCCTGGAACTGCAACCTGCAAGACAACAGTGAACTGGAGGTGAGTGTCTGCCCGCTCAGATTGGACATGGGCTCTCCAGTTCTCCATAGTCCCCACCACACTCTAGTGTGCCCGACACCCAGGGTGAGGGTCAAAGAACATCCATCACCATGTGCTTGTGTTGTCACTACTCTTCTGAAGAGAAATATTTGCCTGAATCCTCCCCCCACACCGAGATGGTTCCCTTGTCTGTCTGCTCATAGTTTCTGCTCATCACCTGCTCACTGTGTCTGCTTGTTGTCTGTTTGTTGATTCTGTTCATTGTCTGCTTGTTGTGTCTACTCATTTGTCTGCTCATTGTGCCTGCTCATTGTGTCCACTTGTGGTCTCCTCATCTTGTTTAGGAGGCACTGGGAACAGAACCTGGGACCTCTCATGTGGGAGGCGCGTGCCCAGCTGCTTAAGCCACATCCACTCCCTGCTCCTTTTGTCTGCTCATTGTGTCCACTTGTTGTGTCAGCTTGTTGTAACTGCTTGTTGCGTCTGCTCATCTTCTTTAAGAGGCATCGGGAACAGAACCCAGGACCTCCCATGTGGGCCGCAGGTGTCCAACTACTTGAGCCACATCTGCTCCCCTTGCCTGTATATTTAACAAAAGTTGGAAAGGAAAATATAGTTAAAAAGGACTCATGTTTCAAGAAAAATGAGGAAATTTTGATGATTCCTATGTATTACCAAAAAAAAAAAAATCCCAACAAGCATTTCTGGCAAAATATAATCTAGCTGAATCCATTCATCAATATTAAATGCCTAAACCTCGTAGGCATTTGAAGACGTCTGGTCTAAAACATGGCACACATTTCAATGGAAACAGAACATTTAGAGTTTTTGACACGGTTCTTTCTTCATATATCTAAATATTTAACCCCCTGTCTCTTCATTCATTTTCTTTCTCCCACTTTCCCTCTCTCTCCCCCCCCCTCTGTCTTTCTGTCTCTCTCAATGAATACATACCTCCATCCATCCATCTATCATCCATCCATACATACATACATATATATGCATACATACATATATGCATATTATGTGGTTATTTTCAGTATTGCCATCCATTCTCAGAACTTACTGAAAAGAGGAGAAAAAGCATAACAAATATGATGGTCATACATTTTTGATGCATAATTGTAACAAGCCTACATTTTAATCATGATTCTAAATGAGCTTTCTTAAAAGCTAATAACTTCCTGGGGTACCAATGACAACTGCAGTTTTTAAAAATAAAGAAAGGGCAAGTTCTCTCATTTTGGCATCACTCAGCCTTCAGGTACGTGTTTGCTTTCCTTGTTGCCAAAGGTTATTGGGACAAAGCAGAGATGACAGATTGTCTGGAGACCATAACGCTGCTAGCAGCCCAAGGCAGTCCAGGCTGGCACCAGGGAACAATCTTCCCCAGGCTGCCAGGCCTTGTACTCTTTAATCAGTACTGCTAAGTGATCCAGGTGGCAGGAGTTTGGGCCATGCTAATAGAACACAGCAAAATAAGTGAATATTCTCTTCCCACCTGTTCCATTTGGCTCTTCATCATTTGATACAAATGTCCTCAGGAGCAGAGGAGACCTGCTTTTAAAGAGAGGCCAATATCCTCTCTTGATCCATAAAAATAACAAGCAGATAGAATCCTAAGGAAATAACACAAAATAAAACAAACAAGATCTGGTCTGTCTGAAGCAGAAAAGAGCAGAGATAGCCAGAGTCAAAGAATTCTAAAGATATCACAGGTAGGATGTGATGTTTTAACCACACACTGTTTTTGAGAGGATTCTCTCCAGCATGGGCTTGGTCAAGTCCCCCAGCACACACCAAAAATTGCCTCCCCTGTGAATATTTTCCTTGCTGGATATATTCTAGCAACCCCATAGTCTCCTTCAACCCCTGTGGTAGAATTTTGTTTTGGATGGATCTCTAATCTCATCTCCTCTATTTAATTATGGATTTATCTTTCCTTATTCCAAAAATCTCTACAATGGAAACTCAGCCTTCATTGGCCTTCCCTAGCCTTGCCCACAGCTTCAGGCCTTCTCTGCCTACTCCCCTACCTGTTCTTGGTCCCTGAGATATCAGATTGCCCTGGTGCAGAAGTTTTTAACCTTTTTGTTCCACAGACCCTTTTGCCAGTCAGGTGAAAACCACAGACCCCTTACTAAGTCCACACTACACTGTGTATTACTTAATAAATATATCACACCCACACCAACATGTCACCACAAGAATAATGTTTCTTTGAATTTCAGTTCAAGTTCATGGACCCCTTATTAAGAACCCCTGGCCTAGTGAGTGGCTCACCATGGAGGAGGCAAACCAATGTTGGTTTAAGGTAAAACCAACATTACCTTAAGGTCAAAGTTAATCAGGTATTAGGGCACTTTCAAACCCAGTTTTGATGGACCCAAAGACTGTGTTCTTAACCTCAATAGAATTTTACTAAAACAACCATAAAAAGGATGAATATTAGAGACAAAATACACTGGGAGTTTGGAGATGAACACATGATTGAGAGTTCAAGAAACCAGGTTAGAATGCAGGCACTAGTACTTTGGCTACCCCAAAAGGATAGGCAAGATTTGAATAAGCAGACCAGAGGTAGTGGGCATCATGGAGAGGGGGGCATATAAAACAAAGACCAAGGTGCCCATTTAGAATTGACTGAGACATATTGTGGGATCAGTGAGCAAACATGTGGTTTAAGCCATTTTATTTTTAAATAGGAGAGCAGTTGTGGACGTAATCTTCTCCCATCATAGGATGAGGTTCGAAAATCGTCTGCCTTGATGTTCTCCAAGTTTTCCAATCATGAAGGGATTTGATAAAGTACAGTGGTTACAGTAGGGATTCCAGGTTTAGAAAGGCCAAAATTCCAACTTCTCCCTGGCATTAATTATCTGTGTCAACAAGGCTAAATGCCATTTCCTCTTTAAGCCTTGTTTTCCTGAAGTGGGAATAATCTAATTTATCTTCAAGGATTATTGGAAAACTGAATAATGTGGAAAGACTTAGTATAATGCTAGCACATAGAATCACTCCATAATTTTATATTATTATTGGTGGTATTATTCAATCAATCAAATATTTTGGAACAGTTATTAGGTTCTATTTGCTTTGCTGCTGGGCACGGGGAATAAGCGATGGACAAAATTGAGTTCCTGTTCTGAAGCTACCCATTGTTCATTGAAGAAAGCAGAAGTAATCCAGCAGTTTCAAAACCTCCTCAAGCACAATGGGATTAAGGTAACTACATGGGCCCTGAGCCTGCTTCAGTAGCCTGAGCTCCTGGTGGGGTTCAGCAGTTGAGAAGCTTGGAAGCAGAACCTGATTTGTGCCTGGGAGGTCAGATAAGGTTCCCAAGATATGACAGCAAGTAATGAGTTGACAAGGTTGAGAAAGGATATGCAAAGCAGAAGGAACAGCAGGTGAAAAGGCCCTGCAAATAGTTGAGAGTGCCTTGGCCAAATGGTGCACCTGCCCTCAGTCAGGGCAGGTGATGGGGCTGGAGGGTTTCCCAAGGATCTAACCATTGTTAGGTTGTTTGACACTGACACAGTGGGAATGGTGGAGGGTGTTACCTTCTGTGTGAAAATCAAAGGGAGAAGGAGGAGGGAGGTGAGGAACTTCATGTAGTTTGCTGTAATGGTTGAAGATATGGACTTTGGAGTCAGACAGATTTACACTCATCGACTTAGTTGTTACCTTTTTTACTTTGGGCAAGTTAACTGTTACAAGCCTCATTGTCTTTATCCAAAAAATGGGGGCAATTTTTCACAAAGTATTTTTTTTTTAAGATTTATTTATTTTATTACATATCTCCCCTTCCCCCCGCTGC